>SDVV010045537.1:0-10058 GCA_016164225.1 Gammarus roeselii
TCTCCTCAAAATTCTGGCACAACCGTCTGCCCCACCTGGCATCAGCGTCCCTTTTGGCTCTCCTCACCACTCGCTTCACCTCTTTTCTCCTCTCTTTGTACCTTTCACAAGTCACCTCCGACTTCACCTGCAACCACTCCTCAAACGCACATCTTTTGTTTTTTTCCAAGTAGTATCGTATGCTATTTCCACGTCAAAAAAAATTGAAACTACGCGTTCTCCGCGGATAAATTCCTGTCTAATGTTAGATTCCAGTCTTACAAGGTGGTCCGTCGTAGAGAGGCGCTTGCGGCTGCCACACTGGATGCTGTTCAGGCCTGCATGCATATCAAGGTAGTCGACGAGGCGTGTATTTATCAGTCTTTCCATGGTCTTGCCGAGAACGCTGGTAAGAGCGATGGGGCGGTAATTCCGTAGGTCACCGTGGAATTTTCCGGGTTTGGGTATTTGGATAATTGTGTTTTCCCGCCATTGATCGGGAGAAAATGAGTTTGAGTACAGAGTGTTGAACACTTTTAATAAGTGGTCACGGGCGCCGTCTGGGAGATTTTTGACCATGTTAATGTGTACCCGGTCTGGCCCAGGTGAAGTTTCACGTGTACGGTCTAGAGCACTCAGTAGTTCGTGGAGGGAGAAAGGTTTGTTGTATGACTCTTCGTTTCTAGAAGTAAAGTCAAGATGCTCGCTTTCTCGCAAGTTCCTCTCCCGTTGGAAAGCAGCCGTGTAGTTTGTTGGTTGCGAAATCTGGCTAAAAGTTAGAGCTAGTTTATTTGCGATCTCCGCGTGGGAAGAATAAGCTCTACCTCGCTCAGAAAGGATGTTAATAGGTCGTTCGGGTTTTCCCTGAACACGTCGCATTTTTTCCCACGCCTGGGAGAGGCGAGAGTTTCGATTTATAGTATTGACTAATTTAGCCCAGCTTTCAAGTTTCTTCTCCACTAGAAGTTTACGATATACAGCAGTTACCCTCTCCCGCGCTACTCGGTTCCTGGGGGACCGTGCGCGTAGGTAGGCATGGTAAAGCTTTTCTCGCCTATCTCTCTCTTCTTGCACCTCGCGGCACCACCATGGTTTCGGGAAGAAGGTTGAAGGGGTATATTGGGGAATGCTCGTCTCGGCTGCGGCTTGAAATTTTTCGTATAGTTGGGCGATGATTTAGTGTTCCGACATGGTTTCGGGGATGTTGTCCATATCACTCCACGCGATGTGCGTCGAGTATTCCATCCAGCTGGCTTTCCGGTAGTTGAATCTAAGTTCTTGTGGGACAGGGTTTCTGGGATGGTTGATGAGAAGCGATATGATGACTGGGTTATGATCGCTGTCGTGTGTTAAAGGCAGAACTCCCCGAACGAGTTAGGGTGCCAGAGTGGGGGAGCATATGGATAAATCGATGGCAGTTTCACTTTCGGGGGTGATTCGGGTGGGTTGTCCGTCGTTGAGAAGGACCAGGTTGCTAGTGAGTATGGTGTTGTCCATCATCACTCCCCTGGGGTCTGTTCTCATGCATCCACAGATTTCATGGTAGCAGTTGAAGTCATAGAGGAGCACTGGTTTGTTGTTTGTTATTTGCTTTCATGTTCCACCGAAGTCCCAACGCGAAGATTGATTGATTTGGGCCTCATTTCCACCAGAGCCTCAACGTGAGTCATAATAGGCTCCCCCCGTAGAGGCCCAACGCGAAGAGGAGCACTGGTGAGGGCAGTTGGTTAAGCATTTCGGTAATTAGTGCTTCAGAGAGGTCATGACTTCTTGAGTAGATGGATACCACCGTTATTGGCCTTGAGACGCACATCTTTACGGCGATAGCTTGGAGTTCTGTCCTCAGGGGAAAACAAAGGCGAGGTACACTTTGTTGAATCTCTAGTGCCACTCCGGCGTGAGCAGTCACGTTGGTGTGGCCTATGCGGCGGTGCACGATATATTGGGGGATTCTGAGGGTAGCAGTCTCTGAGTTTAATCTCCTGGAGGCCAATCACTGAAGGTTTATGGATGGCGATTAGGGATAGTAACTCGTCTTTCTTGTTTCCGAGTCCCTGGCAGTTCCACTGGAGTATTCTGGTGGTCATTTTGAAGGCTGTTCGCGCTCTGACCTTGATGAATCCGAGTGGTCGCGTGGTTTGCTGGGGCCTTTGTGGTGCGCGTGTTTTGGGGTTTGCCCAGGAGTTTCGGGTTGGAAGCGTCTGCCTTCGGTGGAAGGTGGTTTGCTGTGGTTGCTGCGGTCACGGCTGCAAATGCTCTTGTGGGAAAACGATGGTGTGTGCTCTCTGTGTTTGCTTTGTGAGCGAGCGCGCTCTTCTTCTGTGGTAGCCTTTTACGTCTGTGTGGATGATAGTGTGGAGTGAGAGGTATTTAAGCTAGGTAATATGTCTGTCAGCCAGGCCGTGATCGTTCTCGCCGATGGTGTGTTCGTGAATCTGGTTTGTTAACGGGAGATCTTGTCCCTCGCAGTGGTTTTCTACAAATGGAGCCACATTTGAGGCAGGTGGAGGTAGTTCGGAGATTTGGTCCTGGGGGGTAGTTATTTGGGTGTTGTTACTGATCTTCTTGCTCAGTGATGCCTGGATATCGGAGGTTTCCTCATCTCTTTGCCTTTCGTTTTTATAGTAGTGAGCATTGCTGTGTGGTCGACTGCGGGGGATGCATCCATCTCGTCGTCCTCCTGGTCTCTATATAAATTATTTCTAGAACTGCGCGTCTCTGATGCGAAGCCGGTCGCAGGGCTGGGTGAGGAAGCACTGCAGCTCGATAGTAGTGTTGGGGTCTTGTTACGATGTTTTTCTGATGTGTGGATATTGTCGGGAGAGCTTGGTTGGCTCGTCGATTCGGCTGCTTAGGCATAATTGAAACGGTTTGGGTTTACATCTTTCCAGATTTGGATAGCTTGCTTCCGTGTAACTCTGCGTTCATCTTGTGTGATTGTTATCTCTTTTTGATCCATATGTACTGGGCAGTCGCGGTCGCCTGCCTCATGGATGCATGAGCAGTGGTAGCATTTAGGTTGGCGGACTGTGCAGTCTTTTCTGTCGTGCTCGCCAGCGCATTTCTTGCAACGTTGGGGTGTGTGTGGCTGACGGTATGCGATGACGTGACCGTTCTCTGGGCATTTTTTGCACATTGGGGGCCATGTTGCTACTGGGTAGGTTGAGGTTCTTCCTTGTTCTCCCGGAATTACTATGAATCCTGGTGCGTCATGTCCCGGAAAGGTAATTTGGCATGCAGTAGAATTTGCGTTACGTGATTTTATCCATGTTTCATGACGAATTTCGGTAACTCCGTAGTCTTAGCTTGACCTTCAGCGAAAGCACCGAAGTCTGTTGTAGGCGTGTAACGGGAGGTGTATACAATCAGTTTAGTATCGTAGGCAGGACGGATGCGTTTCAACTGTAACTTCAAGTTTAAAAGTAAGTAATCTTTTGCATAGCGTTACTTTGCTCACGTTCTGTGACGTAGGCCAGGTATTTCTTCCTTTGTCGTTGTATTTCTTTTGCTTTTCCTCCTAGTTGCTCGGTGAGTGATATTATAAATGGGTTGGCTGAAATTAAACTTTGTTTGCACCACTTTCTTAGAACGTTATGAGGAAGTGGGTGGGGAAACTGCAGATCTTCCCTCCCTGACAGGAGGGGTCATTTTGGGAAGAGCGCATCGAGACTCGGCCTCTCGTCGACCGACCCCGTGATCTATCTGGTAGTGGAGGATCGCTCTCTCCCTTTCCTCCTTTGAGCAGTCCTGTGTCCGGTGGGGTGTCCGTCTATTTTACAATAAAAGCAGTGCTGTTCTTCGGATTGGCATGACTGGGGGTCTTCCCGTTTGTCGTTGTCGTCCTGGGAGCAGTATGAGCATCTTTGCTTACCGTTACAGTTTCCTCTCTTGTGTCCATATTTCTGGCATTTGTAACATCGCATCGGACGTCTCTCAAATGGTGTAACCCTGGTTTTGGCGGCACAGAAGGGAATGTCCAGATATTTTGGTGGAGTAGGGCAGTTGAATTTTAGTATTAGGGCTGTGGTAGTCTCTCTTCTTGGTGTGATCTTCGGTGCAACCTTTGCTTGGACAACGCAGTCCTCTCATTGAACGAGTCCTGTGATGTACTCCTCGATTTCCTCCTTCGGGATATCCCCAACGTAGATCAGACCCGAACTTTCAGAGAAAGTCGGGTATGGCTCTATTTTGCATGGCTTTCCACAGAGTCCGTTTTTGGAGAGAATTGCGTCACGTTGAAGTTTTGTGTCTACTCTGATGGCAAAGCATTCGTCACCGCTGGTGGCGATGCTCAGGACTGTGCGGCCAGTGAAGGAGCCTAGCTCTTTCAGCAGAGTGTATGGACTAATGTCCGGTCTGTCGTTGGCGTCAAACGTGATCTTTTGGTGTTCTGGAAAGGTAGGACTATTGAACAAGTTGTGTTCATTGAATGGCGTTTATTGCCTCCTCCTTGCATTCTTTGGAGCTCTGTTGAGATTTTGGAGAGGTGAAAATTGTCGAAGTTGTCGTCAGATGTAGAGGTGGAGGTTCTTGTATAAGTTGCGGGTTCTTCAGTCTTTGTTTTTGATTAGTTCGTGGATATGGAGGAAAATGGTCTTGACATGACCCTAGAGTCTCGTTAGAAGATCGTCAATTGTGCTTGGTTCTGCGGCGAAGACTTCTGCTTTCTGTTCAGAGAGCCCGGTAGCTTGGCTCAGCAGATTTAGTATTTCCTGGATGTTCTTGGTCAACTCATCGATGCGGCAGTCCCTTCGGTCGTTGTCCGCCGAGGTGGTGCTGGTCATCTTGGCGAGGCTGATGTTCTTGGCAGATGGAATCTCTGTCTTAGGTGTTCTGGAGGGGATGCTGGTCACTCCCAAATGGAGTTTCGTTCGACTCCCCATCGGCCCCCTGGTTCACGCCAGGGGCCTAGGGGGCTCACTCTTGCTGGCCTATTAGCTGGCTTATAGCTTGTTTACAGTTAACGTTACACGACCTCAGATATTTAGTTGAAGCAACCGTGCGGGTCAAGGTCCCATCACAAACTAGGGACCAATCTGTGCTATATCGGGGATTCTCAGTTAGTATTCGGTACGGGAACAATTTCGATTTCCACCTCGCGTCTGTATCAGTTAGTATTCGATACGGGAACAAATTGAATTTCCTACAACATTATCAATCATCAACTTGGCTGCTTCTCAACGACGCCTCGTTTGTTGTTAAGTATAGATTCAAGAAAATATGCGAGGTAAAATGAATGGAGGATAGTGGAAAGGAAAAAATCAAGACTAAAGACAAGAGAAACGTAGAAGATAAAATAGTGAGTAGTAGCAGTTGCTTCAGTTTTCACA
The DNA here is from genome assembly GCA_016164225.1 of Gammarus roeselii. Classification (NCBI taxonomy): domain Eukaryota; kingdom Metazoa; phylum Arthropoda; class Malacostraca; order Amphipoda; family Gammaridae; genus Gammarus; species Gammarus roeselii. Next base: position 5,310 of record SDVV010045537.1, read on the forward strand.
GGAGTCTCAACGCGAAGTTGATGCAGATTCCCCGTAGGACAATTGAAGATCGGCAAGATAGGTGCAGCGTAGATTCAGAGTAGGCTTAACGTAGATACAGAGTAGGCTTAACGTAGATACAGAGTAGGCTTAACGTAGATGGAGTAGGTTTAACGTAAATCGTGAGGGGGGAACTGAGGTTCCAGGATTAATAGGGGCCTCAAGAGACTCCCACAGTTTCTCAAGAGGGTCCCAAAGGGTCCCAAGGGTGTCCCAAAAGGCGCTAAAAAGGTCCAAGTGGATCCCCCCAAATTCTCTTAGTCTTCCAAGTCTTCCGGGCTCCCGAAACCCCAGGTCCTCAGAGTCCCCGGGCTCTAAGGGTACCCCCATACCCTGGGTGACCTGGTCTCAACCCACCTCGATAGACAATACACAATAAATTATATCCTCAACCTACCTCTATATAAATCACAATATAAAATTCATCATATAAAGGGCAGGAATATATCAAGAGCCCAAGAAAGAAGAAATAATGTACAGCTAAAATAGTGTTAATGACCTATAAAATGAATAATTATCCATCCACCCCAATAAAATGGAGAAAGATGCCAGGGGAAAAATCACTATGGGGGAAGTTGTCATGAGATACGTCAATTGATCATGAACATAAACCAAGTTCAAAGGAGTAAACCAAGAGAAAGCATAACGAAGAAAGGGTTAAGATTATAGTAAAGAGTGAAGAATAGGAGAGCCTAAAAGGAAAATAATCGAGCGTTTACCACTCCGGTTGGATCGTGAAGGACTACGGCCGTTGAAGGCTTCAAAAACCTCCGCTGGAGCCTTCAACGACCGGCAGCCCATGAATGATGGGCACCAAATGTAGGTTGGGCTAGTTGCTTTGCTGATCATATTTAGAAGTATTACCGGAGGCTGCCACTTAACTAACCGAATCAACTGCCCGAGGACTTATATAGCAATAACGGCGAGATGAACACTTACTTCCTTCTGCCTCATCCTGCGGGAAGAGATCTTGTAATAATAGTTTCCTCCGTTGCTGAAGTCCTGACTGCACGCCACCAAAAGATTTTTCACCTAAAAGGAGGGAACGATTAATACTGTTGATATATTTACAACGCTATTCGTTCTCACACTTTTACCTTACGGGCATTTCATCAAACTTAGTACTTGTACATTAATCTTTGAGAAATGCGATCAACAGCGCGAGATGGAACACATCCAAAGCAAGCGACACCGACGACAATATACCTACTCAGACTGAACTACCCAAGGCTACAATTCAACATTTCCAACCATCTTCAAGATTTTGATTTTTTAAATGAAGTAGCGATCCAACTGCTCATTGGCAAAAAAACACTAGGGAGAAGAGACTAATAATATTACACGTGCATATTGGAATAAACGCCACTTCGCCGAAGAACTTTAATCGAAATTTCCATAACCATGCTTTGTGCAACACCAACTGACCTGCTTCTCGTTGTCAAAAAGTATATAAACGTATCCCTTGGGAGGATTGGCAGAGTTCTCCTTGCCAGGCCACTCCACCTGGATGTTGCCAAAGTGTAGGAACGTCTGGCGCAGGGCGGTCTCAGTCACGTCCCATGGCACACCGCCCAAGAACACCTGCCCAGCACGGATCCAAAGGGCGATGATGGAAAGAGATGCGGCAATAAAGGAAATGAAGAAAATCGCGATGTGTATTATGATCACTAGCTAACCCACCGCCCCTACAAATTAGTCGAACACCAGCAGGTTGGGTTAAGAACGAAGCCAGCCAAGTGATGGCCAGGAATACAATGACCCCCTACGCTCTCCTAAAACATATATGCGCCCAGAGTACAGCGTAACATTCATAGCACGAGCAATTAAAAGAGTTCTAAAGAGAACTCCAGCCTCAACATCTTATACATGGCAGCTTTCAGAAGACTCAGAACACCCGCATAAGACTCATTTCGGGTTAGAAAGGCAACAGGGCAAAGTTCACCTGCGTCGACATGAATGTGCTACACAGTGTTCTCGGAAAAAGGTTCTTCTGAGTGTGGCTGTGCTCAGATTCGCTGCAGTGACGAGGAGAACAAATCTTTTCGTGACCACAAACTAACTTATATCCTGGCTCATCATAACTCTTATTCACGTTGCTCAAGAAAAACTAGATTAATTACCAACGATTATTGGACGGATTAAAATCATCTCAACAAACAACCTGAAGAGGCAACAAGCGCACCCAACCCATCTGTGGGTTCAGACGTCCCAGGCCGAGTTGACGAATCGTTCCAAGGTAAGACTCATTACCGAATCTAGCAAATATTTCTTTTGGCTCACACGCTAACTTCACTGCCAAGCACAGATAGTGCGTCCGCCCACTCCACACTAGAGTCATATTTCGGAGTGGCACCATGACAAAGATTTACCGCAAGAGATTTTTCGGGAAATTCATTCGATCGTGGGTTCAAGTAGTAGTACTTTTTACTTCACTTATCCACCGGATTGATTGATTTATTTGGGCCTCATTTCCACCAGAGGCTCAACGTGAGTCATAATAGGCTCCCCCGTAGGGCGCGACCGTCGTTGGTTTAGGCAAGTCCGCACAACCTCGCATGCGAAAATATTAGCTTTGTCAAGATGAAGTCAGTACATATTTTAATTGTGGCATATTCGCGTATTAGCGCGTACGAGAGGGTATAGAGTTAATGCGTATCTTCGTAAAAGGAGTAGTTGTTTCTGTGCGTAGCGAGGTGGAGGGACCACCTCATTCGCACAGGTGTCAGAGGTTTAGACAGCTTCGTATAGTCCGGTGTGTTTTCCGAAAGCGATAAACCTTTTTACGGTAGGTTGGGTCCGTGAGTAGCCTTTGTAGGTTGCACGGGGGATCTAGGAATGCTCGTCGGGCTGCCGCGAGTGCGTTGCAATCCATCAGTAGTTTCACGCTGATAGCCACTTGGTGGCAACAGGGGCAAGGTGGTGCGTTAGGTCCTATGTCGACATCCATCAGGTGGTTGTGAGTTATCTACGTGTGTCCCGTGCACAAGCGGTTGATGAACACTTATTCTTTTCTGTTGGTGAACTTCGTTTCCCATTCTCCGACTGAGGGTTTGACTGAAAGCATCTTTTGCCCACTCTGCTGCCACATTTTATCCCATCGGGATGTTATCTGAGAGTTGATGATAGGGAACCAGCCCCGGTAATGTGTTGCAAAAAATTGTTCTTGGTGAGTCTATGCAAGTTTAGCAAGCGAGTTCGCAAGTTAGTTTCCTCTTATTCCTGCGTGCCCGGGGATCCAGCAGAACTCCACTGCCTGACCCGTCTCGGTCATCACAAAGAGATCGTGCTGCATCTTACGTAGGACAGGATGTTCATAATGCAGTGTTTTAAGCTGGGTGAGGACACTCAGACTGTCTGAGAATACGACGTATTTGGGGAAGCGATTTGTTTTTGCGATAGAGACGGCAAGTTCGAGTGCACGAAGCTCCGCAGAGAACACAGAGGCCTCTTGTGGGAGGGTGGCCGAGAGTGGAGTGTCCCCGCACACAGCGGCGGCTCCCACTCCGTCCGCGGTTTTGGAGCAGTCTGTGTGTATGTGGCGGTGCTCTAAATATTCTTCCTCGAGTAGTCTTAGGAACTCCTGCCGGCACGCGTTGGTTGGAGTAGTTGCTTTAGGGTAGATTTGCAGGTCTAGGTTGACCGGTGGTGGGTTGATCATCCATGTTGGCGTGTTAATTTGAAGGATTCGGTAGGAAAATTGAGGCTTAATAGCTTTTCGATTGATGTTGAGCGAGGTCAGCAGGTTGTCCACGCGCAGGGAAAATGGTGGGCATATATTCCTCTTAGCCGCAAAAAGGCGCTTATCCGATATGTTAGTGATGTAGCTGATTGCTGGGTTGTTTAGACTTCTAGTCTTAAAATAGTATTGTAGCGAAAGTTTGTCTCGCCGGAGCGGAAGTGGAAGTTCGTTAGCGAGCACGTTAAGTGATTCGATTGGAGTGGAGCGGAAAGCGCCGGTTGTGATACGCAAAGCATTGTTTGCGATGGTCGAGAGAGGGTCGAGAGTAGTTCTGGCTGCAGATCCGTAGACAACGGCTCCGTAGTCCATGCGCGATCGTATTATTGCTCTGAACGTCATTCCGGTGTCCATGTCGGCACCGAACTTCAGGGATGTTACCGATTGGATAAGTCCCGTCGACCTTTTGCATCGGGTCGCCAGGGCTGCTATGTGGGGTCGCCACGTGAGTTTAGGATCCCACCCAAGACCCAGGAATTTGATCGTTTCTTCGTATACTAGAGGTGTGTTGCGCAGCGTTAGGGCTGGTTTCAGGTGTAAACCGGGCACAAGGGTAAAGTGCATGCTTTTAGTTTTAGAGGGCGAGAATCGGATTCAGTTTAGGGAAGCCCAGTTCCCGACTGGGTTTAGGCACTTCTGGAGTTCATGTTGGATTGATTGATTGATTTGGGCCTCATTTCCACCAGAGCCTCAACGTGAGTCATAATAGGCTCCCCCGTAGGGCGCAACCGTCGTTGGTCTAGGTAAGTCCACACAACCTCGTGCGTGAAAACATTAGCTTTATCAGGATGAAGTCAGTACATATTCCAACTGTGGCATATTCGCGTATTGGCGCGTACGAGAGAGTATAGAGTTAATGCGTATCTTCGTAAAATGAGTAGATGTTTTTGTGCGTAGTGAGGTGGAGGGACCACCTCATTCACACAGGTGTTTTAGGTTTAGACTGCTTCGTAAAGTCCGGTATGTTTACCGAA
>SDVV010045538.1:0-10058 GCA_016164225.1 Gammarus roeselii
TTCATCTCAAATTCATTCAACCTTCTTCTCTCCTCTGCTCTCACCCCCCAAGTTTCAGCTCCGTAGAGCACAGTTGGGACAACAACACCCTCATAAAGCCCTCTCTTTGCTTCCATCCCCAACGTCCTACAGCTCATCACACTCTTCAGTGCACCCAACACTTTACATCCCTCCTTCACTCGCACCTTCACTTCAGTTTCCACTAGTTCAGTTATCTCCACATGGGAGCCCAGATACCTAAAACACTGAACTTCCTCCATGAGCTCTCCATTTAGGGTGACACTAATTTTGCTCGCATTGACATTCCTCGAGCATCTCATTACTTTACTCTTACCGAGGTTCACTCGATGCTTCCTCTTCTCACACACTCTACCAAACTCAGACACTAGCCTACATAGCTTCTCCTCCGAATCCGCAACCAGGGCCGTATCATCAGCAAATAGCAACTGGCTCAAATGCCAACTCCCCCCATTTGCTCCCAACAGTTTCAAGCAACGATCCAGCACACTCGCGTTCACCTCCCTGACCACTCCATCCATATAGAGGTTGAACAGCCAGGGAGACATCACGCAGCTTTGTCTCAGTCCACTTTCACTGTGAACCAATCACTCACCTCGCTTCCCACTCTGACACTCACCTCGCTCCCCACGCCATACAAACGCAACACCCTCCACAGCCCTTTCCTGTCAATCCTGTCGTATGCCTTCTTCAGATCCATGAAGGCCCAGAACACATCCTTTCCTTGGCAAGGTACTTCTCACAGACCTGTCTCACTGCAAAAATCTGATCGGTACACCCTCTCCCATTCCCAAAGCCACACTGTTCCTCTCCAATTGCGCAGTCCATGGTCTCTAATTCTTTTGATCAGCACTCTCCCGTACCACTTACCAACCACACATAACAGACTGATGCTTCTCGAGTTGCAGCATTCATTTTTATCTCCTCTGCCCTTATATAGCGGAACAATGCAGACACTGCACCACTCACTCAGTACCACCCACAAAACACAAGTTCTTTAACCTCACCAACCATTCGACAATCGTTACTCCACCCTTCTTCAGGCACTCGGCCGCAACGACGTCCAAATCAGGGGCTTTCCCTGCTTTCATCACGTCCACCGCCTCCTGCACCTAGTTTGGAGTTTGGAACTCCGGAATATTCCTACACAAATCTGGATCTACTTCGTGGAGAACAGTGATGAAGTTATTTTGAATATCGATCAACGAAGCCAATCTTGTTTACTTGTTCCTCCATTAAGGGTCTTAGTTTTTTGATAGAGAAGCCCCAGAAGGTGCTTGCTAATTTACAAATGTTTTTTTTTATTTTATTGCAAGCATCTCCTGGCAGGTTAAAGACACAACACAAAAAAAATACTTTATTGAAACACCCGATGGTACAATAATGCTTCATGCCAACCAAAACAAATTATACACAGAAAGAACATACGTGGAGACCAACTACCGTCGATCTCGAAGGCAACCACTCCTCAAGAGCTCTTCTTTTCTGCCCACCGCCATTTTAACCTGGTCGTTCCATCCAACACCCACACCCGATCCTCCTACACCCGCCCACACGGTGCAAACAACACCCATTTCTCTCACATACAAATGACGCATTTATGAACTTTTTGCATTTTCACCCGCATTCAAGGATTTAAGGATTTAAAATGTATCTAGGTATCATGACAAGTTAGAAGATTAAAGAATTTTCACTTATCACAGATAATATGCATCAAATCATAGTCAGCGTGAGCTGTTCTGGAGATAACGTTTGCAACCGAAATATAATTAATAATAATTCATGAGTGCGGGTAGTATATAAATTCACCTACATATTCCAGCAATGAATGGATCTTGTTAGAAATCGTACTCCTAGTTTTAACAACCCGTATTTGAAATACAGCTGTGATTGTGATGATGAGTATCAGTGAATTTGCAAATCCGTATTGTCAGGAAGATTATTATGAGGGTTATTTCATACAAAATAATCGTTTCAATATAAGTTGATTGATTCAAATATTTGTACACAAACACTATGATGAAAAGAGCCATGATGTGTCACTTTGGTAAAATATTTCAAAGATAAAAGAGAGGCAAATTGTGGTCATTTCTGCTAGCCTTTGATAGTGTTCCAATGCTACGCTTTGACTAAGAATGATAGGTCTTCGGTTCGTATAACAGGTAGAAGCATACACGTTCATAAAATTTGTTAGAAGAGATGAACAAGCCTGAAGTATAATTACTCTGCAGAAGTTGTTAGAGATTTTTTAATTTTATATAGGATGCCACACGATTCTTCAGCAACAAAAGAGACGTGATCTTTCCAATCAAGTCTCTGGTCTACTATAACACCGAAAAAATTGTGTTTGCAGCATAAGCAATTAGTTGACACTTTATTTCAACCTGTGCATTAGGAAAGGGAATCTTCCTCCTGGAAAATATCATAACCTGCATCTTGTTGATATTTACCGTCAATTTATTTAATTTGAGCCAGTTTGGATGTGAACCAATTGGTTTATATTTTAAATTGCTTCATAATTTTTTTTTATGGTTGAATACACTGGAGTATCATCTGCGAAAAGAACATAGAACAACCTATCGATGGTGTTTAAAATGTCATTAATGTAGATATGGATGAGCAACAGTCAAAGGATCGACCTTTGTTCAGACAATCAAAAGTATTGCTGAAGTCCTTAAAACTTGTAAGAGTGACATTACCAGTATCAAATCCATCAACAACGTCACTAGGGACATTTAATCAAGCATGTTCTGCATTCTCGAAAGCCTAGAAGCCATATTTATTTTGACTAAGTAGGTTATTCGATAGAAAGTGGGAATATAATCTGCCATAAAAACATGGATAGAGCTTTAATAATAACAGAGATTGCCTTAATTACGTTAATTGAGATGTTATCCCAGGTAAAGCTGCTTCTATTTTTTAAAGCATTTGTGATTGCTTTTACTTCGTTTTTCTGGTCCTCAGGGTTAAAGATTTGCTGTCCGGCGATGTAATTCTCAAACTGATGTGCGTAAGGGATGTTGGGGCTAATAATTGATTCAGTTAAGGTAACAGGCGTACTACTGATAATAATATTTCAGTTAGGGTAACTGGCTAGTTAGGGTAAGAAGCATACAGTTAGGGTAACAGGCATACAGTTAGGGTAACAGGCATACAGTTAGGGTAACAGGAATACAGTTAGGGTAACAGGCATACTAGTGATATAATTATTGAACGCATTTGATATCGTTTGGGGATTTGTGGTGATCAAATAATTAATAATAATTCAATCCCAATTCCCTGGTAATTTTTTTCCAAGAATGTTACTCATGATTTGCCAAGTTCTTTTGCTGTTCCCTTTGGAGTTCAAATCAAATTTTGAATATGATTTTCCATAGCAATAATAGTCAATTCAGTGAACGTATTTGTGTATCGTTTATATACATGTATATGCGTAAGAGGCGGCCTTCAGTATCGCTGGTACTTTTTGTCTTTTTTTTTAACAGTAAACCCGGAGTCATCCACGACTTCTTAGTTTGTTTGTGGCGAATCTCTTTTGTTATTGGAGAGAAATGCTCCTTGAGCAGATTAATGAGTACATTATGGAACTTTGTAAATGCATCATTTTAGTTTACAGTGGATCGTATTTCATTAAAGTCCTAATCTCTCAGAGCCTCCTTACAATTTTGAATCCTTGAATCGATACCCTTACAATAGGTAAATACAATCAGATAACGTACGGTATAGCAAGAATTCATCTTCTGACTGCAAACAGGGCAATGGTCGGGAACATCTGATACGATCGCAGCTGCACAAGTTGTACAATTAACATCGTTGGTATTAAATGTATCTATTAGAATGGCAGATCCAACAGTTAAACGCGTTGGTTAAGTAATTTATGGGTACAATAGTCAACAATTGAATTTGATTTATGATATTGAAGAAGATTCACGTTGAAATCACCTATAATATACACTTTATCATTAGCAACGTCAATGCTACTGAATATTTTATTCAACTCTCGAGAAACAAATGTTAACGATATTTCAAATTCTCTAAGGTTAACTATTCCTACTGGTTTAACCTCATTATCATCAATATCCACGTAAATAGTCTCATCTAGTGGGCTGAGGAAAGAGAGTTCAGGTTTGGGGACAACAGACCACATGTTATTTATTAGTTAGAAAACACCTCCCTTATGTTACTGATTGTACATATTTTGTAATCCGGTAAATTATATAAGTCCTGTAATTCATTTGTTAATTTAGTTTCGCAGTGTCCTACGACAGTGGGTTCACAATGATCTGTTATATTGAATTGGAGGCTGAGAAAGCTCTTTTCCAAACTTTAAATGTTTAAAGCATGCAGGATAATTTTTTTCGTGAATGGTTATGTGGTTTATTTCCAGGAATTATTTTATTCCATGCGATATTTATTCTCATTTGCAAATGAGGATCTAATTCGTGGAGAACATTGCCCATATTATTTTCAATGTTGTACATGACACGATCGAAGAAGTCAATGTTGTTTACTTGTTCCTTCATTTAGAAATTTGAACTATTCATTGAAGAGTCCTGGAGGCTGGTTGCGGTTATTTCCTATGACAATCACCTCCTGACCCAATAAAAATACAGCGTTGCAGTACACGCACAATAGATACAACTATATAGGAAGAGGATTGTCCGGACCAATGTACAAAAATTGTTTGATAGCCGAGTGCTTTTCCCAAATGCAAGTTGGTTTAATGATCACCATTACTGCCATTACTTATAGCAAGAATTGACAGTGCGAAGTTGCTCGGGACTGATTTAGTTACAACTCTTTTTCCTCTTACTCATGTGGATGAAGAATGATACTCGAACTGCGCCAGGGTTTCGCAGGCGACACATCAGCACCGTCCTCGCTGATCAGCTGGGTAGGCGATGAAGGTCGACAGAGGCTGTGGTTACTGTTTGTCCGTTCTTCACAGTAGTCTTGTGAAGTCGACCCAACTACTGCGCCTCGATGATGGAGTGGCTACCTCGGTGGGCCTTCGTCCAATGGTGGGATAACCACCACTGCTGGAGCTGCAGGCCTTAGTCATTGACTGGTGCGCCATATTTGTGGGTACTGAGGTGCAGTTGATACTGATTGACACTCCAGTAGGAACCGCAGGCAGTTGAAGTTGGTGGCTCATTTGTTCTACATTTTTCTGCCAATTTTTATTATTGAAGTTCTGCTGTTGTCCAGTGGGTTGTTGCACTGAGCCTCATGAAGTTGTTGGGTGTTTGCAATAGGAGTTCAGTTTCCGTTCAAGGTATTGCCACTGTGGCTGCTGTAAATGTTGTTGTTTATGTGTATTTTGTTGTTTATGACAATTGTTTTTTAGGATTGTTACTGACGATTTTTATGGGCTGGAAAATCATCACTTGACTGCAGGTTTCATCGCTTTTAGGATGAGATTGACCAAATCTTGACTGATGATGTTGAGGCTGGTTTTGTCTCTCATATTTCATTGGCTTCTGTCTTTCAAGGGAGGCGTTTAGACAATCATCATCCTGGATGGAGATTCTTTATTTTCAGAAATTTGAGTTTGTGGGCTGATCTCAGAATGATGTGGGTCCAGTTCTAATTTCAATGTCGCAAAAATAGAACGTAACCAGATGGGACCAGACCCTCTGGTTGTGTGACGTCACTCATCAACGTAGGAAGCGTTAATGGAGCTGAACTGAACCCCAGTGTGCTTCATTTCTTTGTCAATAGTTACACCATCGCTTTCTTTTAGGTTAATTATCCTGATGTTTTTGCAGCGACTTCTACGTTCGAGCATTCAAATCTATATCACGTATCACGCCATAGTCTTCTACACTGCTCTAGAGTCGTTCTAGCACGTCAACTAGTGATCCACTTTTTTTTTTCAAACCCTGCAATCCAAGTGAACAGATGATATTCAAGAGAGATTATTGCAGTCATTGTGGTCATGTTCAAGTGATGCCAACTTGAGCATGACTGCAGTGAGAGACTCTGCCTTTACTGGCACTGCTAGAGGTGCTTGCACTGCAGGTGCGAGTAACTGAGAGCGATAAACAAAATAAACTAACCACTTAGTGATTCTGAAATTTCACTTACCATTGCTACAAATCAATGTAAAACATTGTCAGACTTTATACCACCCAAATACACGTTCCGTACATGTTTAAACGACAGTCCCTTATTTCTGCTCCGACATGTTTTCACCCACGTATTGCCTGGGTTCTAAGATGGGTGGGTATTAAAATTATATTCATTGTTTCCCATAAACTTTCCAAACAATTTCAAGTTAAATACATTGTCATATACAATATAATATAAATAGTTTACAGCCGGGATACTGTACTGTAGAAACTCAGGCTAACTAGATACAAAAAAAAATATCATTGGTAAAATAAGTGTCATCTTGTTAAGTAACAATGAACAATTGAACGTTTAGAGATAGACAGTTTATATATGAAGAGTTAAATGTGAAGTGATTTAACCTCCACAGGTACAGTGTGCATCAACACAGTCTCCACTGAGCCTGCTTTTACTGAGACGCAGTCTGCAAATTCAACGTCCTGTTGTTTAGTGATGAACCTCCTGAGACAGACAAGCACCAGCTCCCGAGGCACCTTCTTCGGGTTCTGAGGACCTGCGTTGGAACGATGAGAGCATTAACATTGATGGTATGGTGGATGTTAGTATCAGCGTATGCGATGATAACAAGAATCAATAACAATAAAAAAATCAGTACACTTTATTGTTGATACATGATCAACGAGTGAGAATTTTAATATTGAAAATTAGATGTTAACGCAGATTAACTTCGTCAGATTGAACTTGAACAAATATAAACCCAATTATACAGCATTTATATGTTAAATGTTATCACTGTTGGATGGAATTATACTTTCTAAAACGAACTTTAATATGAATTGGAATGTTACTAGCGACGTTGCACATAATTAATTCTCATCAGAATATCTATACCGGCGATGCATGGTTTGTATCTATACAGGCGATGCCTAATAATAATAATAATACCAAAAGACTTTATTGAAGGACTCGATGGTACAATAATGATTACACAGAAACAAGTTTGACAGCATTCCCACCAATACATTAGATTACGGACCAAAAGAACATACCTGGAGACAAGACAGCGTAGGGCTGACATACGCGACATAGAATCCTAAGTTGAGTAGGCGAAAAGCGCTTTTGGATACATTTGTATGTCCCTCTCACAAGAGACTATGTATATACTGATGCTCACTTTTTGAGAAGGAAAGCACATAGCCACCTGTCAGCCATCTTATCAGGTTCGTCCCCCAACCTGACATTCACGTACGTACAATGGGCCCACAACATGGAAAGGCAAACAGATGTCAAACATTATTTCTATTCCTGTCGGGATATTCCTGCGCCAGCAAGATTTTGTCCCACCTCGCTATTATTGGAGATAATTCGTATCCCTCACTATTGCAGAAAGCCTCTAGGAAGGGATTATTAGATTTCATAATACGCTCATGGAGTCTATAGGCACTTTTTTCTAGCTCGTACCTTAAGACAGTGAACACCATATGCTGGAAATACGAAGCTAGCACTCGTTCTTCTTGGTACCCCAACCAACCTCCGGAAAATATCATTGTATGCTACTCTCGTAAATTTACACCTCAATGACTCACAGTAGATAGGGTAGCAATAGGTTTTAAAGAGCTGTATTTTTCACATCTGTTGTGCAGAAGTTGAATTTCCTTACAAACTGATTGACAACCGCGTTTATTTCCGGAGTTGTTTTGAGATATCAGCATTGTCACACCGGTCGTTTGTTATTAAGTGATTTAGGTAGGAAAAACTGTCCACGTAATCCAACTGAGCACCATTTAACACAATTTTTATTCGGAACTTCAACCTTTGCATGGTGCGTGGTTTTACTAGCATATAAACAGATTTGCTAGTATTGTACTCCATGCCTAGTGATGCGGCCTCCGCCTCGCATATTTTTAGCATAATTAGAAGAGCATCTACATGAGGCGCCAGTAGGACGACGATATCGTCAGCATAGCTAATTGCGTTAATACAGCAGTCGCCAATATGACACTCAACACGGCTAGGAGCTAGACGCTCGTGTAGGCTATCTACATACACATTGAACAGAAGGAGCAAAAGAAGGCCTCCCTGCCTTATTCCATTGGTTGTTCGGAACATTGCTGTTGTTCGTACCAGTATTTTAGTAGTTTTACGAGGTGCTCAGGCGCCCCCCTTTCAATTAGTATCTTGAACAGTGCCCAATGATTAACGCTGTCAAAGGCTTTTTTGGTATCTAGAAAACACATATACTTTGGTGAGCATCTACTGACAGCGAAATTAATAGTTTGTTTAAGGTATAAATAGCTATTTCCGTTTCATGTTGAGGCTTAAAGCCAAATTGGTTTGATGTTGTTTGGAGACATTCGCCAAGTCTGTTCTAAACCCCACTTTCTAGTAGCTTCGATGCGGCAGTAGCAATTGTTATTGGTCTGTAATTACCTACATCTGTCGCACATTTTGTCTTTATTTTCATAATAGGTGCTACGACTACATCCATAAGTAGCTTCGGTAGGTAGTTAGACTTAAGACAGCCCGTGAAGAAAATAGACATGACATTCAGGAATTGAACGGGAACATACCTAAAGACTTTTGCTGGTATACCATCCTTCCCTGCAGCTTTTCCATTTGTAATCTCTTAACCGCTAATCTATCCTCCCTAGAATTGACTTCATCATCATTATTATTGTTCCCCATATTAAGCGCCTCACTAACAAAATTTAGGACAGCATCATTGTTGACACTGTTCATTAAACCATCAAAGTGGTCGCGCCACATCTCAGCAATATTTTCCTCTCCTGTTATACCATTCATACATTGAGAAACAGGGCTGTCTTTTGGTTTCAAAATTTTCAGTTCATTCCAGAAATCGATCATCCACCCATTAATAATTGCACATAATTTGTCCTCATGTTTCTTACGTAAGCGAAGAGTGTATTTGCTTGCGGTATTCGTTCTGTTAATTTTTCCTATGCATGGGGCCATTTTGCGGCTTCCCAGAATTTCGCCATTGCACATAGGCAGCTATGCTGGCGTCATGCAAGACAGCCACATGCCTGGTCCAGCCCGGAACTTGCTGCATTCCGCGCGGTGTTTTCATCCCCAACGCTTCTCTCGCAGACACCAGAACTGCATCACATATACAATCATACAGCTCATCTAATTTATCTATATCAGCATTTGCAAGTATTTGAATCAACTCTGGTGGCAGAACAGTTAGCTTATTGATAAGAATTGAGTAAAACGTTTCTTTTTTTGCAGCGTCATTGAACTGCCAGTCTATAGATTAAGTGGTTGCATCCGCTTCTGCCATTGTAGGGAGAGCACGTAGTATCAGCTCTGCATGTAGCGGCAATGATTTGACAAAGGCGTATATTCCCCAACATAAGCCCGCGTGACATTGTTGGCAGTTGCTGGGTTATGAACAAAGTGATCGATCGATTTAACTGATCTCCCGTTGTGATAAACATGCATACGGGTGTCCTGTGGCAGCAGTGCAACATCTACCAAGTCTAGTTCACTGTCCGCCAGAAGTATCTGCCATTCGCTAAATGTTCTGCTGCCTGGGTGGCAGTTAAAATTCCCCATAACACAAACATGATCGTAATTTGATCCCCTTGACGCAGCCTCTTGTTTCTTATTATTCGCTGAGACTTATGATGAGCGGCATAAGGTAAATACACATTAATGAATAAGATTGACATTTCGTCTACTTGCAGAGAAAGCCCCAGCATCCTATCAGCATTGTACTCTTCTATTTTAACATACTGACTAACCCTATTAGACCATAAGAAGGTCAACCCATCATACGGACGTCCTTTGAGTATACCTTCCTCTAAGTTTATATACGTACAAGATCAGTTGGGTTGGGCACATCAGGCTTGTGTATCCGCGGCCTTCAGTGCATCCAATGAACGGAACAACGTTTGAATCTGTCAATATACTTTACTGTGTGCATATTTGGAATTCATTAAATCCAC
>SDVV010045539.1:0-10057 GCA_016164225.1 Gammarus roeselii
ATATATACATTTATTAGGTGACGAATTATTCATCAACAAAAATCGTACAGTACTACTGGACCGATTAACAGGTTTACTCGGATTCAAACATATCTCTTTCAGTTTAACCGAATTATTTTTATGATACGAATATGTTACAGTCAACAACAATTTAATGACTTGTGCACGATGACTCCGATTTTGAATTCATTCATCATGTTACACCTTCGGCGTTCCTAGTTGGGTAACGCACGTCAACCTCCAAAACGTGAGATCAAAAGTTTTTGGGCACCCCACACGGCCATCAGGACATTAAATAGCGAAAAATTATGGTCAGCCAGGAACGTTCTGAAATGTTGAAAATACCTGCAAGACTCTGGAAAATTCGCTGACAATATTTTAAAATATTTTTAATATCATAGATCACCTTGTTGGTATCTGAGTTTGTCGTTTAGAAACGGGAAACTAGAAAAAAAATGAAGCAATAGATGGAACTCGCCGGTCCTAAAAGCACAGCAAATGCCGTCTATTTTATCTCAGGCAAATTAGTTGTGTCTACCAATCTTCTCCAGCTAATTCTGGCAGCACTCAAAACACTTTAATCGCATCAGATGCACTTCTTGCAGATGGCGCGATGCTGCCAGTCATTTCAATTTCAAGCTTTGTTAGACAGAGAATTCCCAACAACTGTCTAGAGCCTTTAACGAATTGTCTACTTAGATGCTTCATTTTTACCTTGCTTGCTGGCTAACTAACATCACCTCGGATATTGACAAATGCTTAAACAATGTCATTAAGGGGTGCCTCTTTACTTAATTTTAAATATATTTTGCAGATGTCTCTATAGCTCTGGCGCATCATACAGTTCTCACCCAAACTGCATTCCGTGCATCCCGCACAACTTTCTTTTAATATCATTTAAGGGAGGTAAAAAAATCCCACACACTAATGAGAAGTAAATAAAGAAAATAAGTGTCAAGCTTCGTTCTCCTCGTGAGTCTCAAAACAATTTCGACACTGTAATGCTTACAATTAACGCACTTATACAGAAAAATGAAGGTTGTAAGGACAGAAAAGAGAAGGACCACCACTGCTGTCACCACTACCTACTACCAACACCCCTCAACTCTTCGGGGCATTTCAGTCACGGAGAAGAAAGAGTCGAGTGTCAGGATGACAATTCCGGAACGGGGTGAACAAGATGGGAAGATAAGTAATTAGGTATTTAGTGGCCTACACTCATGACATTCATTCCACAAATTAGGTTTTTGATGAACGGAAACTGGATGCTACTAATATTTTGTTGGTGGCTCACACAGAACAGGAATGAGCTACTAGCTCTCAGGTAAGGTAAGATATATTGTTGTAGGGATGGAACTAGATTGAGATCAGTGAACAATAGATATAACATCTATGTATTACAGTTGGTTTCTTTGATAAAAAAGTGCAAGCTTACATACCTGTAACATTGACAACTTGATCATTTGGCAGGTAAGCTGACAATAAGCCATCCAGTTTTTCAAAGACTCAAATTTCTGACAAGCAGCAACTAGGTATCACGAAGATGCTTCTATCGTCAGTTTGCAGGCAGATTCTGCCTAACAACCTTGACTACACAGTGGAAATTGTTTCAAACAAAATAGTTCTTTTATCGTCAACTTTGGATGCTGTTGGGTACCATTTTTTCTACAGAGAATGTATTTTTTCACTTTGAAACGACATGAGGTTGAAAATAATGCACTGCATCCTTTTGAAAAATCACGTATATACGACATAAAGTTTAATGCACGCCGGTGCCCTAAATCTATAACTTTTTAAACCAAACTAATCTCAACCGCTCGTCCTTCAGACTGTGAACTCAGTACACTGTCATCGGGCCTCCTGGCGATAAAGTGAAAAGAGCATGTTACGCGGATTATTTAAGACATTGCTAATGCGCAACTGCTCGATTCTGTATACATCATTCGTGCTTGCAATGTTAACGTGATTTAGTTGGAAGCGTGTTAATGGTGATGCTGGCCCTCTCCCTGTTGCAACTCAATTGCATACGTTTACTTTTTTTAATTGGTTTTGGATAGTTTAGTAGTTCGCAGATATTGTCACAGACGTGAGTTTCGAATATAAAAATGACCAAAATATTCGTTTCATGCAATTGTTACAAGAGTTGATGTCGTATGGAAATGAATTTAAATCGTTTGCTCGTTTGGTTCAGTATTTTAGAGTCATTCACTGATGTGAATGACTCTACTCACGAACGAATATTATCTTGTCTGCTCAATACGCATCTCCATTCCCTCTACTCCCACAGAAATAATGTGTTTGATGAACTATTGTCACAAATACACATTTTCAATCATGTTGATGTTTAAAATATGAACGCATGAAATTTATGTGCCTCGTGATCTGGAAGAAAAACGGTCTTAGATTTCATAAATAGGGCATAATATATTACCAATCTCACCTTATAATACATACAAAATAGCTTCTAAGTTATTGTCCATGAAACTGTGAGACATACCACGACGTTGTTCAAACCTAACAGTTAAACAGTTTATCACTACAAGATTGTACAGTTTAGATGAAAAAGTTTTTTTATATAGTCCTGATATCTTACAATACAAAATAGAAGGCCCTATTTAGGCTAGCGAGAGCTTCTTGGTCAACCTAGTCTTAACGTACCAGCCCATCGACGTCAGCTGAACCCAAACCGCATAAAAGGAAGATGTGCTTCTTGAATAATCCTAGTCACCAACTGGAAAAAAACATTGAGACACGTCAATACCTGACACTTGCTAACAAGAGAGTACCAATGGAGAAATAATTAGCCATAAACCGGAAGGTTGTTGCGCTAATGATTTTTGTTTGCTTATAACAAAATTGCCAATTCGGACATGGTTTAGAGACAGTGTGAAAACTACCAAGCGATAGAATAACATTTGTTGACTAGTACGGTGTTAAATATATTTTTATTTTCTCTCAGCTTACAAACTGGAAGGGAGATTTTGATACAGGTAACAGAGGCACGCGAGTTCCCAACTAACATAGTTGAAGTAAATACAAAATTGGTTTTTGATTCTTACGATCGGATATTATGAGGTTATTAACATTTGATGTGAAATGATTGTGTATATCGGAGAATTTTCTAATTGACCTGAATACATCTTGATCATAGTTTCTGTAGTATTTTCTGAATGTGAATAGGATATTTTAAAGTGATCAGATTACGAGAATAATATGTAATTCGTTATTTGCTAATTATATTGATTTGGTTTGCACTTATTTCAATGATCAAGTTCCATTTTATTGAAGGCAGTTTATCCGTTTATGGTGCTTGGAAGAATAGAAGTAGGTAGGGTGTTATCATCAGCAAAACAATGTATATGTGAAGAAGAATTAACCATACTGCCAACAAATATTCAGAAAATATGGGAGTAAACAATATATCTCTGAGGAACCCCATAACTGATAAATACTGTGCATAATTCATTGCTTCCCGCTCAGAGTTGCATATTGTTCGTGACTGGGCAGATATGATTGCTTCCCGCTCAGAGATACATATTGTTCGTGACTGGGCAGACATGATTGCTTCCCGCTCAGAGATACATATTGTTCGTGACTGGGCAGACATGATTGCTTCCCGCTCAGAGTTACATATTGTTTATGGCTGGGCAGATATGATTGCTTCCCGCTCAGAGATACATATTGTTCGTGACTGGGCTGATATGATTGCTTCCCGCTCAGAGTTGCATATTGTTCGTGACTGGGCAGATATGATTGCTTCCCGCTCAGATATACATATTGTTCGTGACTGGGTAGATATGATTGCTTCCCGCTCAGAGTTACATATTGTTTATGGCTGGGCAGATATGATTGCTTCCCGCTCAGAGATACATATTGTTCGTGACTGGGCTGATTTGATTGCTTCCCGCTCAGAGTTACATATTGTTCGTGGCTGGGCATATATGATTGCTTCCCGCTCAGAGTTACATATTGATCGTGACTGGGCAGATATGATTGCTTCCCGCTCAGAGTTACATATTAATCGTGGCTGGGCAGATATGATTGCTTCCCGCACAGAGTTACATATTGTTCATGACTGGGCAGATATGATTGCTTCCCGCTCAGAGTTAGGTTGTTCGTGGCTGGGCAGATATGATTGCTCCCCGCTCAGAGTTGCATATTGTTCGAGGCTGGGCAGATATGATTGCTTCCCGCTCAGAGTTACATATTGTTCGTTGCTGGGCAGAAATGATTGCTTCCCGCTCAGAGTTACATAATGTTTGTGACCGGGCAGATATGATTGCTCCCCATTCACAGATTCATATTGTTCGTGGCCGGGCAGATTTGATTGCTTCCCATTCACATATTCATATTGTTCGTAGCTGGGCAGATATGATTGCTTTCCGTTCACTGTTACATGTTGTTCGTGTTTAGGCAGATACGATTACTTTCCTTTCACATATTCATATTGTACGTGACTGGGCAGATATGATTGCTTCATGTTCACAGTTTCATATTGTTCGTAGCTGGGCATCAATGATTGTTTCCCGTTCAGAGATTCACATTGTTCGTAGCTGGGCAGATATGATTGCTTCCCGTTCAGTTTCATATTGTTCGTAAGTGGGCAGAGTAACGCTCACAGATTCACATTGTTCGTGGCTGGGCAGATATAATTGGTTCACGTTCACAGATTCATATTGTTCGTGGCTGGGCATGTGACTGCTTCCCGCTCACAAATTCATATTGTTCATAGCTGGGCAGATAGGACTGCGTAATGCTCACAGATTCATATTGTTCGTGACTGGGCAGATATGATTGCTTCCCGTTCACAGTTACATATTGTTCATAGCTTGGCAGATATGATTGCTTCCCGTTCACAAATTCATATTGTTCGTGGCTGGGCAGATTCGATTGCGTAACGCTCACAGATTCCTATTGTTCGTGGCTGGGCAGATATGATTGCTTCCCGTACACAGATTTATTTCGTTCGTGACTGGGCAGATATGATTGCTTTTGTTCACAGTTTTATATGGGTCGTGGCTGGGCACATATGAGTGCTTCCCGTTCACATATCAATGTTGTTCGTGGGTGGGCAAATATGACTGCTTCGCGACGATAACATATTCGTATTGTTCGCGGCTGGGCAGATATGATAGAGTAACGCTCACAGATTCATATTGTTCGTTTCTGAGCGGAGATGATTGCTTTTCGTTCACCAATTCATATTGTTCGTGATGGGCAGATGTGATTGCTTCCCGCTAACAGATTCGTATTGTTCGCGGCTGGGCAGATATGGTAGAGTAACGCTCACAGATTCATATTGTTCGTTTGTGGTAGATATGATTGCTTTACGTTCAGATATTCATATTGTTCGTCGCTGGGCAGATATGATTGCTTCCCGCCACAGATTCATATTTTTCGTGACTGGGCAGAAGTGATGACTTCCCGTTCACAGTTTCATTTGTTTCGTTGCTGGCAGATATGATTGCTTCCCGCTCACCAATTCATATTGTACGTGACTGAACAGAAATAAATGCTTCCTGCTCACAGATTCATCTGTATCGTGACTGAGCAGATATGATTGCGTAACGCTCACAGATTCATATTGTTCGAAGCTGGGAAGATATGATTGCTTCCCGTTCGCAGATTCATATTGTTCGTGACTGGGCCCATATGAGTGCTTCCCGTTCACATATTAATGTTGTTCGTGGGTGGGCAAATATGATTGCTTCCTGATAACATATTCGTATTGTTTGCGGCTGGGCAGACATGATAGAGTGACGCTCACAGATTCATATTGTTCGTTTCTGAGCGGAGATGATTGTTTTACGTTCACCGATTCATATTGTTCGTGGTTGGGCAGATATGATCGGTTCCCGTTCACAGATTCATATCGTTCATGACTGGGCAGATATTATTGCTTCCCCTTCACAGTTACATATTGTTCGTAGCTGGGCAAATATGATTGCTCCCGCTCACTAATTCATATTGTTCGGGTCTCAGCAGATATGATTGCTTCTCGTTCACCGATTCATATTGTTCGTGACTGGGCAGGTATGAGGGATTCCCGTTCATAGTTTAATAATGTTCGTGTCTGGGCAGATATCATTGCTTCCTGTTCACAGTTACATATTGTTCGTAGCTGGGCAGATATCTGCCCAGGTATGATTGCTTCACGTTCACAAATTTATGTTGTGCGTGACAGGTTAGATATAATTGCTTCCCGCTCACTGCTTCAAATTGTTCGTTGCTGGGCAAAAATTATTGCTTCCCGCTCACAGATTCAAATTGTTTGTGGCACGCCAGATATGATTGTTTTTCGTTCACCGATTCATATTGTTCGCGGCTGGGCAGATATAATTGCTTCCCGTTCACAATTACATATGTGTTCATTTCTGGGCAGATATGATTGCTACCCGTTCAACGATTCATTTTGTTCAGTGATAGGCAGATATGATTGCTTCCCGTTCACAGTTTCAAATGTGTTTGTCCCTGGGCAGAAATGATTACTTCCCGCTCACAGATTGATATTATTCGTGGGTGAGTGGATATGATTTCTTCCCGTTCACAGTTGTATTTTGTTCCTGACTGGGCAGATATGATTGCTTCCCGCTCACCGATGCATATTGTTCATGACTGGGCAGATATTATTGCTTCCCGTTCACAGTTACATATCGTTCATGACTGGGCAGATATGATTGCTTCGTCATCACCAATTCATATTGTTCGTAACTGGGCAGATATGATTGCTGCCCGTTCAGAGATTCATACTGTTAGTGTCATGGCAGATATGATTGCTTCTTATTCACAGTCACAAATTGTTCGTGGCTGGGCAGATATGATTGCTTCCCGCTCTCCGAATAATATTGTTTGTGAATGTGCAGATATGATTGCTTCCCGTTCACAGATTCATATTTTTCGTGGCTGGGCAGAGATGAAAGCTGACTGCCCACACATTCATATTGTTCGTGGCAGGGCAGATATGGTTGCTCTTTGTTCACAAATTCATATCGTTTGAATTGAGCAGATATGATTGCTTCCCGTTCACAGATTCATAATTTTGTAATTGGGCAGGTATGACTACATCCCGTCCACAATTTCATTTTGTTTGAGCTGGCAGAGATGATTGCTTCCCACTCACATATTCATATTGCTTTTGGCTGGGCAGATATGATTACTTCCCCTTCACAGTTTCATATTGTTAATGACTGGGCAGAAATGATTACTTCCCGCCCACCGATTCAGAATGTTTGTAGCTGGCCAGATATGATGGCTTTCTATTCACAGATTCATATTGTTCGTAGTTGGGCGGAAAAGATTGCTTCCCGTTCACATTTTCATGTTGTTCGTGGCTGGGCAGAAATGACTATTTTTCGCGCACAGATTCTGATTGTTCGTAGTTGGGCAGATATGATGGCTTCCCATTCATAGATTCATATAGTTCGTTGCTGGGCAGTTATTATTGCCTCCCGTTTACACACTCATATTGTTCGTGACTGGGTAGGTATGATTGCTTCCAATCCACAGTTTCATTTTGTTCGTGTCTGGGTTGATATGATTGCGTCCGTTCACAGTATAATAATGTTCGTGGACTGGCAGATACGATCGCTTCCCGCTCACAGATTCGTATTGTTCGAGGCTGGGCAGATATGATAGCGTATCGCTCACAGATTCACATTGTTCGTTTCTGGGCAAATGTGATGGTTTCCCGTTCACAGTTACATATTGTTCGTGGCTGGGCAGGTGTCATTGCTTCCCCTATGCAGTTTCACGTTGTTTGTAGCTGGGCAGTCATGATTGCATCACGCTCATCGATTCATATTGTTCGTGGCGGGGCAAATAAGATTGCTTCCCGTTCACAGTTACCTATTGTTCGTTGCTGTGCAGATATGATTGCTCCCGCTCACAGATTCATATTGTCCTTGGCTGGGCAGATATGATTGCCACCCGCTAACAGATTCATATTGTTTGTGGTTGGTCAGATATGACTGCTTTCCGTTCACAGATTCAGTTCGTTCGTAACTGGGCAGATATGATTACTTTCCGTTCACAGATTCAGTGCGTTCGTGGCTATGCAAATGTGATGGCTTCCCGTTCACAGTTAAATATTGTTTTTGGCTGAGCTGGTGGCTGGGCAGGTGTGTAGTTTGTAGCTGGGCAGACATGATTGTCCGGCTCACAGATTCATATTGTTCGTTTCTGGGCAGATATGATTGCTTTACGTTCACCAATTCATATTGTTAGTGGCTGGGCAGATTTGATTTCTTACCGCTCACAGATTCATAGTGTTCCTCTCTGGACAAATATGATTGTTTCCCGTTCACAGTTGCATATTGTTCGTATCTTGGCAGATATGATTGCATCCCGCTCACCGATCCATGTTGTTTGTAGCTGGGCAGATAAACTGGGCTTCCCCTTCACGGCTACATATTGTAGCTGGGCTTCCCCTTCACAGTTACATATTGTAGCTGGGTTTCCCCTTCATAGCTACATATTGTAGCTGGGCTTTCCCTTCACAGTTACATATTGTAGCTAGGCTTCCCCTTCACAGCTACATATTGTAGCTGGGCTTCCCCTTCACAGTTACATATTGTTTGTTGTGACTGGGCAGATATGATTGCTCCCGCTAACTAATTCATATTGTTCGTGGCTCAGCAGATATGATTGCTTATCGTCCACCGATTCATATTGTTCGTGGCTGGGCAGGTATGATTGATTCCCGTTCATAGTTTAATAATGTTCGTGTCTGGGCAGATATCATTGCTTCCCCTCCACAGTTACATATCGTTAGTGACAGGGAGGATATGATTGCTTCCCGCTCCCTGATTCATATTGTTCGGGGCTGGGCAGATACGATTGCTTCCCGCTCACAGATTCATATTGTTCGTAGCTGGGCGAATATGATTGCTTTGTGTTTACCGATTCATATTGTTCGTTGCTGGGCAGAAATGATTGTTTCCCACCACATATTCATATGATTCATGGTTGGTCAAATATTATTGCTTACCGCTCACAGATTCATAATGTTTCTGACTGAGCAGACATGATCGCGTCCCCTGCACAGTTACATATTGTTTGCGATTGGGCAGGTAGGATTACTTCCAGCTTAAAGATTCATATTGTTTGTGACTGGCAGATATGATTGCTCTCGCTAACCTATTCATATTGTTCGTGACTAGAAAGATATGAAAGCTGCCCGTTCACATGTTCCTATTATTCGTGGGTGGGCAGATATGATTGCTTTTCGTTCACCGATTCAGATTGTTCGTGGCTGGGCAGATATGAGTACCTACCGCTGGGCAAACATGATTGCTCTTCGTTCACAGATTCATTATGTTCGTAGATGGGCTACCCGTTCCCAGTTGCATATCATTCGTTGCTGTGCAAGTATGATTTCTTCCTGTTGACAGATTCATGTAATTTCTGGCGGGGCAGATATGATTGATTCCCGTTCATCAATCCATATTAGTAGTTAGTATAGCACCTAAACGCAAATGCGAAGGAATTAGATAGGGATAAATGAGCCGTTTGGGGTAGGACGCGATGCATGCACCTTGACTCAACCGGTTTGTACGCGGGGTAAGCGCAGAAACGAGGGTTCCGGAACTGGTTTGGTGCCCCAAGTCAGCTAACGGACGGGGGGAGGAGGGGGGGGAGATCAGAAGGGGAGGGGGACGGAAGGGGAACGGCGGGATGGAAGCAGGCTTACGGCCTTGATTTGCAAGGTTAATGTTATGAACATTTAATTTGTACTGTATTTATGATCTTCATTGTATTTATATTTAAGCGTTTTCTTCTTTAGATGGTTGTAGTGGAGTATAATTGGTCACTAACTGTTGCTCGTTATATATCTTTATTCGGTTCTGGTAGGATTAGTGTTATTCCAAATTTCTGATGGGGCGAGGCGCAAGGATCCCCTAGGCAAATAGTTGGATGCGCTTCTAGAAGATTATCTGAGTTTGCTCTTACCTGTTCCTTGTCATAAATTTGTTTCCGTGTCACGTTTGATACGTTGTGAGTGTATATATCGTTATATATTTATGACTGGTTTATTGTTTCTATATATTTTTTTCTGTGG
>SDVV010045540.1:0-10057 GCA_016164225.1 Gammarus roeselii
ATCATCACAGCAGATTGCACAGATGACAAGGATGTTGCAAAGCAAACAAGACGGCAAAATGCAGTTGGTAACATGCTGATACAAAAATTCTTGTTTGCACCAAGGGAAGCTAAAATCCAGCTCTTCAAATCATACTGTTACCCGATTTATTGTAATGCAATGTGGAGAAAATACTTTCAATATAGCGTGAGGAAATTGACAGTGAATTATAATGACACATTTAGACGGCTGATGCAGGTCCCTCGCTCGACGTCAGCGAGCAGGGTTTTGCTGAAAACCAATCAGATCACATCAAGGTACTGTTCCGTGAAGCGGCACACAGCCTTATGACTCGAGTTATGAACTTCCCAAATGAAATCCTCGTTGCAATCTGCTCTGGTGATGCGCTCGCTGCCTCGTCATTGTTAAGGCGATGGAGAGAATTACTATACGCATAGGCAGGATAGAGTTGTCTGCCGTAACTTGTTCTTAGTTGTGTGAGGTAATTTTATAACTTTGTTCACACTGTAACCCTAAAATAAGATGTCTCAATTGTAAAACTATGCCCATGTTGGTTGTCAATAAAGATTTTATAATTATTATTATTATTATTAATCTCGACGATGCTACCTGTACGCACTAGGGTGCGTACAGATCACACTTTAAGTTCTAAAGGATTGGAAGCGGAGGTCCGTCTCGAGAAAGCGTTTTTTCTTTTGCGCACCAGCGTGCGTCTGACATTGCTAAAACTTTCACTTTTTTCTAACGTTAAAAGCGTTGTTCTGTTTTTTCCTCGCACACTTAGGCGTGTGAGCCTACTGGAATCAATAATCATCGAGCCCTACGGGGGAGCCTATTATGACTCACGTTGAGGCTCTGGAGGAAATGAGGCTCAAATCGATCAATCAACTACCATTCCTAAATTCTAAATACACACTGTTCCTCGCTAATTGCGCCACATACCAATTTATATTATTTGTGATTATCAATCTCCCGTCCAACTTACTGCCACCATATAACGAATAGATATACCTCTTGAGTTGCAGCATTCATTTTTATCTCGTTTTCCCTCATACAGCGGCACACTGCAAACAGTGCGCCACGCAATCGGCACCACGTCCGACTCAAAACACAGTAGCCTCGCTGGCCATTCGACAATCGTTACTCCACCCCTTTTCAGGCACTTGGTCGCAACGCCATCTAGAGGCTTTCCCTGCTTTCATCCCTTCTACAACTTACTGCACCGCTTCCATAGCAATGTCCGTAACAAGTCTCTGCCAAACCCGGCCTTCGTGCACCTAAACACACAGCAACAATGTTAGCCTCTTTGATATTCTCGACGTTTAACAATCCAACCTTTCAACTGATATCCAGGGTGTCCCACAAAAATATACCCTATTTTCGTTTTTATCGTATTTCCAGTTCAAAATGAGATATTTTGAGTTTGTTTATTTCATGTTATATGAATTTTGTTTTTTATTCTGATTAATAATGGAATATTTCCTGCACGGTGAGAAGTTGAATGAACAGGGAATATTTAAATGATGACCTAAATTTTCAACTCACAAATGATTTAAATATTCGTGTGTTTGTGTGATACACCCTTTAGATATTTTCAATAACCATTGAAACTATGTATTAAGGTTTGTGACATATTTTTATGATTATCATGCCACAAAGCATGTTCTACCTCTGTTCTGACAGCTTCTTACCTGGGTGTAAATCCATAAGGTTTCACTCTTTCTGTCCAATAACGTGGTATCTAGACAACAGTAATTTCTTACGTTGTGAGTTGTTCCTCTAAACAAAATTTCCCATAATATGAAATAAACAGACTCAAAATATCTCAATTTGAACTGGAGGTGTGATAAATACAAAAATATGGGACATATTTGTGGGACACTCTGTATTCCACCAAGTTGCCTCCAGAGTTGGCAAGGTAGTATACACTTCATGATGGAACAGAGGATTCATTAACTGTGACACTCAAATCCAGCATTCCCCAGTTTGATTTCCCTCGTCTCATCATCAGAAATAATTGAAGATGAAAAAATATTTTCCCAAAATATGAAGGTAAATTAAACTGTCATGGATGAAGCCACGTCTCCCGCAAAGCGTCAACTACCGGTGTATTTTTGTAAATGTCCGGAACATTGGATTCCCAATTTTCTGATAAGCTAAAATAAATAGTAGAAGCAATACGATCACTCTAGTCCTACTACCATCACCGGACAATTATATAACAGCTTAGTCATGCACCAGATCTCTCACGCCCCTTCTACTAATAATCCGAATTAGCTGCAGCTTAGTCATATATTTGCAGTAAAACTGGTGAACTAATCTACCACAAATTGTAGGAAAAAAACATCTACCTTTGTTTAAGTGAGCACTCGAGAAAAATTTAAGCGGAAGATGTTTTAATTTCTGAATTGTGCACCTTCTTATGATGGCAAATTTAAATCAGGAATTTATATATGAAAGACTACTGTTCGTCCATCTTATACAATGAACGACTAAATGAACTGTATGGTTGCACGAAACAGTGTATACTAATTGCTGGTCGACGAGTTTTTAGAGTGAGGAAACCGAGTAAATACAATGTCCATGGGTGGAATGAACGGCGAAGGAATTGAATTATGATGCAAAGGACGCTGTGTTCCAGTGGAATGTTGCAGGAAAGCCTCGAGGGGGTCAACCTGCAGTGGTAATGAGAATAGCCAAATCCCGTTTTCGTATGGAACTCGCGTTTCTAAGGGGAAAATGAGCAACAATTACGAGCGCAGGCGCTTCTCCCAAAGTTGCGTGAAGGGAAATGCGAGGAATTTTGGGAAGAAATTCGAGCACTTAAGCCCAAGAAAGGATCACTTCCACTCACTGTTGCAGGAGTTACGGGCATGGATGCCATTGCTTGAGTCTGGGGGGAGCCCTTCGCGATATTGCAAACTCTGTTGCCACGGATGAAAATAGGGAGTGGGTTCAAGGAGTCATTAGCAATATTCCGGCTGTAGACGAAACGATCAGTGTTGCCGAGGTCAGGGCCATTGTTAGAGGATTAAAAAATAACAAGGCTGTTGGTAATGATGATATTCCTGGAGAAGTGTATAAGCATGCCTCTCACAGATTGATTACGGTGTTAGCTCTCCTCCTCTCTGGCTGCCCAGAGATGTAACGCATGTAATTGTTATTCCGCTTCAAAAATTCTAAACAGAGGACCCGTCTGACATAAATAATTCCCACCCATTGCTATTGCAACCTCAATTTCCAAATTTTTTGAGCGGATCATTCTGGCAAGATTGCAAGCATATTTGTTCACAGCAGACAGTCAGTTTGGTTTCAAGGAGGGCCATGGTACGGAAATGACGAATTTTGCTTTTAAACAAACAGTAAATTACTGCAGAAGTAGGGACTCTCCTGTCTTTATGTGCTTCTTAGATGCAAAGAAAGCGTTTGATAGAGTAAATCACTGGACTTTGTTTAGGAAATTAATTGAGACGGGAGCCCCTCCTCGTATCGTAGAGTTGCTTGTATTCTGGTACAGAGAGCAGGAATTTCTTGTGCGGGGGGAAGCTCAAATCAGCTCCATGTCATTGTATCAATGTAATTAGACAAGGAGGTCAATTGTCACCATTGTTATATCATGTTTACACTGATGATCTGAATTTCTTATTTGGCAGGGAGAACGTAGGATGTCATGTTGTCAATTGCTGAGTTAATAATCTTAGCTATGCCGATGATATGATGTTAATAGCTCCAACTCTATCTACACTGCAGAAGCTTCTAGATATTTGTAGTAATTTTGCTCAGCCTTGTGATATTGTGTATAACACTTCAAAAACTGTGTGTATGTTGGTCAGGTCAGAAGGTCCTAAGCGTTACTTCTCGACTGATGTTAAGTTAGATGGTGTCTCATTGGATTTTGTGGACAAATTTCAGTAACTAGGCCATATTGTTTCTGCGGATTGCACTGACGATAAGGATGTTGCTAAGCAGACCAGGCGGCAAAATACCTTTGGTAACATGCCTATATGGAAGTTCTCCTATGTGACAACGAAAGCAAAAACACAGCTTTTCCAATCATATTGTTACACAATTTACTGCAATGCACTGTGGGAAGATTTCAATCAATACAATATGAGAATGCTAACAGTGAGCTATAATGACACCTTCCATCGACTGATGCAGGTCCCACGTTCGACATCCGTAACCAGAGTATTTGCAGAGAACGCATCGGATCACATTAAAGCACTTCTTCGTAAAGTGGCATACCGCCTCGTGACTAGAGTAATGGCTTCTAACAACAAAATCCTCACTGCAATCTGCAGCAGCGATGCTCGCCGGGTCGTCAATGTTAGAACGATGGAGAGAAGTAATGTACACAGTAGAAGGAAGATAATATGTATCCGTTAGGAGTAAAATTGTTATTTATAAAGTACTTCCTGATTTGACGTTTCTGCCTTAGTAAACTGGTGGATCATTCATATATCTATTATAGTAAGTTTTGTATCAAATGTACTTCTATGCCCTTGACGGTTCTTAATAAAGTGTATTATTATTACTATTATTATTATTATTATTATTATTATTATTATTATTATTATTATGAATGAGTTACTCAATGCAGGATGTGTAGTCTCACTACGCAGTGGACATGTTGCTGTGTTTGTATTTGATATTAGGCACTGTGTTAGTGTTTTACATATTAGTAAATTATTGCTAAGTTAATTTAAATTGATTGAACACCACCTGCGCGTATCCATCTTGGACAATAAAATAATTAGGTTAAAATGTTTTGAAGAGAAAGGTAATACCTGACTCCGAAAGAAACTGGTTAAAAAGGTGTGATGACAGTGCTGCACTAACGAATTACAAAGAGTATTCAAACACACAATGCTCTTTTGGATTTATCCCCCAAATCTAATTTGGGGTCGAAGCAGCGTCCTGGTAGGTAGGGTGTGTATGAATGAAGGAATATGGCACTATAAAAGTGGCTGGAGAAAAGACAGGTTCGGTGTATGACTTCTCCTTCCATCACTCCCGAGCTCAGGACACAGGCACTTGCTGTTTGGAAAATCATCCAGAAGCAGGCACAGCACTACTTTTTTCAAACAGTCGATCTTGCAGTGTTAGGAAGAGCCCAATGTAGCTACTGCGCTAAGCCCAAGAGGGCTGGGGACCCAAATCTAAATTTTAGTTTTATTTCCGCAACTGCGGAAATACAACCATCCTAGAACAAAAATTAGAATGAATATTTTATAATTACATTATTATTTGACATGAGCATGAAAGTAATTATTTTCAGTAAAAAAATTAGGAAGATACATATATTTCCACTTTAACAATTAATAGAAATGAAGTGATATTTAAATAAATAAAAATATAGCAATGTTGGACTCGCCTTGTCTCGAGGAATCCGAGGTCCTCAAACCCAAGTTGAAACAGGGCAAACTGACGTTTTTTACCTCTTCGATGTATTATTCCAACTAACATTTTATACTTGTTTACAGCATCATTAAAACTCTGTATCCAGTGAGGGAAATTTTTCTTTCCTACATCTACATGTACGTGGTATTATAATTTGACTTCCGGAAATTTGTCTTTCCTGTAGATTACAAGATAGTTCTTTTCGAAATAGCAAAATGATACAGAAAAGGGAATTAACGGTTCAAAATGTTGGGTATTATATACAATAAGGTGGCAAACCCTGCATTTGTACAATATATGCCTAGGAATCTATGATGCCACAAATTCTAACATTCAGGTACATTCGCAATAATGCTCACTTTGTTTGCTTATGCAAAAGACTTGAAAGGCAAGTGGCTAAGCCCTGTTTATTCAAGAATTGTTGCCGAGTGACAAATTCCTGAAGTTTCTGGAAATCTCAATTCGTATATTTTATCATTCATAGTAATTTTAATTATCTCTTGTCAATTTGCTTTACCTGAGCACACAGTACTGCCAGCGAGATCATTATCACCACATGATCTCATTACCTACCAAACTACACTCCATCTTCACTTAATATTTACAAAGGACACTTCAGCAAGGCTCAAAATAACTTTTATGTGGACTATCGAAGTAGCCCGCTCACGTTGAAGGAATTGAATAACAAGATGTTATAATAAACATAAATTTAAGCGGTATGAAACACATGTGCTCGCTGCTCAAAATCCTAAGGGTTAAGAATATGTCTCTACATAATTTTCGGTGAATAGAAAATGTTTCCAGATGGATCTCTGGATACGAGTTTGAATCGCTTATCAATTTCAATTAAATTTGTTCAATGAGCACCCATGTCCATATTATCATTTTTATTCGACTGGATAAATCAATTTACTGTTGTTGCAGTGTTATTGTTGTTGATATCAGAAACGATCAGCTTAAGAGAGCCAGTATTGTAACATACAGAGAGATAAGAAAATTGAGATCAACGGAGGCGTCTGTTGATGTTGATGATGGTGAAATTAACATGTCTTGTGTGTTGCGTTTTGTGCCAGCAGGATTAATATAGGGTCAATTTCGGACGGATCTCTACGAGTTTATTGCTGTTGACTATATTTACATCGATGACAGTTTTTTAAGAGAATCAGTAGGTTTAATAGCTATACTGCTGGTAGTTACAACTTCAATTTACCAAACACACTATCACCGTCTGTCTATAATGAATCTAAAATTGTTAATAGGTTTTGCATTATAAAAATCTTAGACGGAAAAAATATGAGGCTATGTAAAGGAAACCCTGCTCGTTACCTTTCGCTCCCAGATTTGCAAGGTTTTTGGCCTTCGCCGTTGAAATCTGGCTTCCCAGCTCTACGCCTTCAGTCACCAACAAACTCTGGGTATCCAGAACTCCGTCTCTCATATTTGACCAGGGTCACACAAAATGTCGATCGTAGATGACCTCTACGCCGATGCCTTCATTCTTCAATCCACACTCACCTCTCCCTCACTTACTCATAGTTTCTGGTTAGTGCTTTTCACCCTGACCACATATCTTTCCTTGTTCATGAAGTTCACGCTCTGATTCCGTTGCTACTTATGTGTCATTCTACTACTACACAGCAAGTAAATGCCTCCTGATTATTCTCCATATCTCCTCCGTGACTGGAGTTATTGCTGATCAGATAAAAACAGGTCCTGAGCCTCCCCCTCCTCCCCTTGTTTAACTTCCTTGAGAACTCCTTTTTCCGTCAATACTGTTGTGCTCTTCCTAACGTTGTTCGGGGTTCTCGAACTTTACTCGTTCATTCCAGATAAGGATGGGCTGTAATTACAACTCCCTGTGCCTGGTCTGTTAGGCTGCTAACAAAATCGAACAAGTGTCTTCCCTCTCTACTTCTGGGTCCACTCCTTTGAATCCTGGGAATTTTCAGGTTACGATTCCGCGATGGAGCTACTCATTCTTCCGAGACCACATTCAAAATCTTGTCCTGGCGCACTCAGGGCTGGGGCAGATGACGAAGAGAAGATAGCGTATATAACAACTACAACATTTATACACTGCTGTATAATGATATACTCTGTCACATTATTTTATAGGGCAAACCACCACGACCAACTTGACGGTCACAGCAAAGGGAATTCGGAAAGCTGTATACATTTCGACTGCTGGCGAATCAAATGCTATATACTCCATTACGGAATCTATTAAATTATATGTATCAATATGGCGGAGTAATTGTAAACATTACGGCAAAAGTCTGTGGCTCTACGTTATCAATTGGAAGGAGTGAAAATTATAATTGGGTTATATATTTTTAGCCTAGTGATTGTTACGAGTAACGCCTTGTACCTGCGTACGCTCCTATAAAGTGTTGAATTCAATGTTTGAAAGTGCGGGGATTTTTTTCTCTTAGTCAGTAGAGGTGTAGTTTGATGACTTCTACTCAGCATTCTGCACCTTGTTCTTAGGTATGCAGTCGACCCACAATTGTTTTACCGGTAATAACACTTGTCAAAATCTAGAAATGATGGGTAGTATTGTTCATGAAATTCTGAACCGTGAGAAGAAATTTGAGAGCTGGATTACTTATCTTGGCTCAGTTCTGGGAACATAATGTGCATTTAATCTTGAACACTTTGACTGTTACCTGCTCCATGTTTGGTACAGTCAAAGATGTCCCAAACTATGGCATGCACCTTTTATGATGCATGTGCTGAAGAAGATTTTAAAGATCATATATGATGTAAACCCAGTCTGCAGAGGGTGCAAAAGGTGCCACCAAGATTGACTGGTATGCTATTAGTGGTGCCCGCCAAATTCACCGCCTAGGCGCCGCTGAGTTGCCAGTCAAACGTCAAGGCGCCCCCCAGTGCCTAGCCATGTTGGATTGTTCACCCTTATCAAGGAATGTAAGCTGGGTTCAGACCTTTGTAAACGGGC
Organism: Gammarus roeselii; assembly: GCA_016164225.1. Taxonomy (NCBI): domain Eukaryota; kingdom Metazoa; phylum Arthropoda; class Malacostraca; order Amphipoda; family Gammaridae; genus Gammarus; species Gammarus roeselii. The sequence goes on from SDVV010045540.1 coordinate 8,360, forward strand.
CGCATCGGATTGTTCATACATATCAGGGAACTTGAGGAGGGATAGATTGTTGCAAAAGGGCTGTGTGGGATTGTTCTCCCATATCTGGGAACTTGAGCTCGGTTTAGACCAATGCAAATGGACCGCGGCAAATTGTTCACCCATATCCAGGAACGCGAGCTGGATTTAGACAGTCACGCAGGGGCCGCATAGGATTATTTACCTATATCAACAAACCTGAGCTGGGTTAGACCCTTGCAAACAGGCTGTGTGGGATTGTTCACCCATATCAGGGAATGCGAGCTGGGTTCAGACCGTCACAAACTGCTGGTCAACATGAATGATGTCGGGCCTCACCATAGCTTGCAGGCGCGGCAGGAGGCTCGTTGAGACCTGGCGCCGCCCACATGGGTGCCTCTGTAGATCTCCCTGCTTTCCCCCAAATTTGGCAGTCTGGACATAAACCAGGGGCATCTCTTCATGAACGCTTGATTGAGTATAGGTAATACTGATTATAAAAGCATATATAATATTTTTATACAATTTATTCAGAAGAATATAAGTAGTACAAATCAAGCACAAGTTGTTTAGTATTTCTAAAAAAATAAGAATGCAAGATTAAACCAAAGTAAAAGATGTTACAGTATTCCATTACTGAAAAACTCTGTTCTTGGCTCAAGTATGAAGTATTATAGAAGAAACAATAATCACTGGACATCTGAAAGCATACCTAAACTTGAGGTGAATGCCTCAATGAGAAGCAAGATAAGCAGAGAAGTGGCTTTCCATCACAGGTATCTCAATAAAATGTTGAAACTCACCTTGCTTTTTGCCTTGCTTCTGAAGTGCTCTCATTTCTAGCAATGATTTCATAGCAGGACCTGTAATGTTTTATTTTGGGGGGCTTTGGTCCTTCAGCTTCAACTAATGCGTGGCTGGAATGCAGGCCTCCAATATCAGAAAGCTTTGGTCCTGGAAGCCTTTCTTTATTATTTTTTCCAGTAATGAGTGCCATCACTAGACATTTTTTTAATTTGGTCACACCCACTGTTTTTTGTTAGGTATAAAACTGATTATAGAGTGCTCAGGCATTTACTACAGTAGTTCCTGTCAACAAATTGATGGCCAATTTGCGGTATTACTTCCTGCTTCTTCTGAGGGCAATATTGTGAAATGTCATTTGATCCGATTTATCATCCCATCATTTAGCAGTATTGTAGTCTAGAATGCTTTGAAGCTTGAGTATCTCAGTACTATTTTGAGACTTTTATCTGGATATGTGTTTTCAAATGAAAAAATAATTGTATATCTCCTATTTTCTGGGGCTAGAGCATGACCCTTGCTTATAACAATCCCAAGAAACTTTCTCATTTTTTCTGCATCTGAGGGGATCCATTTGGCTAGTCTTGATTTCTTTGTCACAGCTTTTGACTGAAGAGTTTGAGTGGCGTTATGAGTAGATCCTTAAATTGTAGAAGAAGTGCTTGAACAGCCAGCATCCTCAGCACACGGTCGCTAGGAAAACGGAATGTGCGGCCAATCGCTTCCATGGTTCCAGTTGCCAGAACACTTGCTTGTTCTGGAACATCTCCTCTCACTCTTACCCTGTGCACCTCGGTTTTGTTCTTCATAGCAATCAATGTTCTAGTTTCCCACTTCAGTAGCTTGTTGGGTCCCTGTTCGGGCGCCACTGTTGACGTGCACCGGCCCGGTAACAAT
>SDVV010045541.1:0-10057 GCA_016164225.1 Gammarus roeselii
ATCAAGGTGATTTTCACCCGATATTGCTCTTCAAGGACAGTATCTTGACAAAGATGATCATCAGGGACTTGCACATAAAGTTGGCTCACGCTGGATGCCATAGCTTGCTGACGCAATTACGCAAGCAATTTTGGATGAACTACATTTTCTCGACAGTTAAGAAGATGTTGAAAGAGTGTATTACCTGTAAACGAATGAATGCCCGTCCTATAAAACTAAATCAAAGTCCATACAGAGAATTTCGTGTGAAATCACCTTGTGTTCCCTACAGGTTTCTGTTCATGGATTATGTGGGTCCAATCACTATTAAACATCCAAAGGCTACGAAAGTGTGGCTTCTTTGTATGATTTGCTTGTGGAGCTGATCTGTAAACCTAAAGGTTTGTCCTGATTTAGTGTTAAGAGTTTTCTGAGGGCATTTCAGATGCATGTCTTTGAGCAGGGTCTACCCGAGAAGTTTTTTTTCCGATCTCGGTTCCCAGTTGACGGCAGGTGCCAATGTAGGAGAAGATGTGCTTACTAATGTGGAAACTCGAGAATTTCTTTCTGAGAGTGGAATTCAGAGTGTTAAATTCAAACAGTATTTCAAGGGCAATAGTTCATTGGGATCTCTTGTTGAAATCTGTGTTAAAATGGTAAAGCGTTTGATGCTTTGAGCTATTAGGGCAAATGTTCTTGGGTATCATGACTTTGAGTTGCTAGTCTCACAGACTATTCACTTGGCGAATAGACGCCCAATTACGTTCAAGGAGGCACTCAGGGACAATGAAACTGTTGATGTTCCCTCTCCCATTACCCCACAGTTACTCACTAAAGGACGAGATGTAGTTGCTCCTAATATTCTTCCGTCTTGTCCTCCGGATGCAGCTCAAGACCCTGACTGGCAGAGAGACCTTAGTTCCAGGGGTGTTTTGAGGGACGACTTTGCGCGGATTATTGAAATTAGAGAGAACCTCATTGATATGTACAATAATGAATTTCTGGGGACTCTAATTAATCAAGCTGTTGATCCCACATCATAGACTTGACGTGGGAGATATAGTCTTGTTGGAGGAAATTCACCTTAAAGGCTGTCACTCTCCTATGGCAATAGTTTAAAAGGTCTACACGAATGAAATGAACGAGGTGACCGATGTAGAAGTTTTGAAAGGTAAAACTAGAGGGGTGGTGAAGTGGCACGTGGCTTCGGTAGTACCATTGATGTCCTGTCCAAAATCTGAGAATGCGAAAGATTTTGGATTTTCACGCGAATCTGATGAATGTTCCAGAGTTTCACCTGTACGGAGAGCTCCTGGCAGGAAGGCTTATAAGAGGTGTGGAGCTCTAATTAGGAAGCAGCTTCAAGAAAATCTTGTTCTATGTTTCATTTGAAAACTAGGATTTGCTGTAAATTTAAAGAATAGTTTTGTTGATAGTATTTTAAATAGAAATTGTGAATTTATTTCGAGAGTTAATATTGGAGTGCACCCTATTGTGAATTATAGGTTTGTTGGATTCTAGATTTGCATTTCATTCACGCTCCCGGTGACTTACCGGTGCGGAGTTGTCATGCTTGCTTTAGACATGTACAGTTGTAAATACAATTTAATGTGGGGATTTTGCAAACCTTTCATTTATTTTAGGAAATGATTTATTGTTTGTTTGATGGAATAGTCTATTAGATTTATAATGTGTTATTTTGTGTCAGAGTTTATACTTCGATATAATCGTTTTAAGAAACAACGTTATGAAAGAGCTACGACATTCAAATTTTTCCTTCATTGTTTTCGTAACAATTAGTTGTGATATGTTACGCTTATCTATTCGATCTTTTTTTTAGATCGAATCCCCGGCTCGCAATGTTGGAAACCGTGAAAACTAATGTATGGATAATAGTATTGGGCCCAGCCACTCCGGAGCGGTCGGTGGGAGTATTGTCGTCCCCGCAATTTTGTGTGACCGTATTACTGCTCTCCCGAAAATACCTTGCAGAAAAAGGGAGTGGCTGGGCAAACACTTCGGCGCTGCAGACGAAGTGCAGGAAGTTCAGAACGGGGGAATGCAGCGGCCTGGACTCGGAAGAGGTCAGCAGCAGCGGTAGCCTAGACTCAGGAGAAGAAGACCGAAGTGGAGATCTCTGGTGTAGACGCATCAGATCCGATGAAGAGGTCTGACTAGTAAGCACTAAAATCATTGTTGATTACAGAAGGGACTACGTGCTGGCAAGCTGTTGGAGTAGGGTTCACTGCCCACCGATTTGGATACGGTGCCCTGAACGTCGCCACTGCGACCCTGTAACTACGTACGAGCATGCGGATGGACTAGTTGAACCACTGCCGACCGTCCTGGATACCATGCCTTGAACGTGCCGCTACGACAATGTCCACCGAAACAAAGATGCCCGAGTATATGGAATGTAAGACGGGGTGTCGTTTCTTTACGCCGTTACTAGTCCGAAAGTTTCAGCTCGGGTCTAATCTATTATCAGCCAGTCCTTGTGTAAAATTTGTAGAATAGCGCCACATTGAATAATTGATAAAATTTATAATTCGATAAATACCAAATTGATAATTGACGAATATTTAATTGATAATGAATAAATACTTAATTGATAATTAACGAAAGTTTAATTGATAATGGATTAATACTCAATTGATAATTGACGAATATTTAATTGATAATGTATAAATATTGAAATGATAATTAACGAATACCCAATTGATAGTTAATAAATACCTAATTGATAATTGATGCATCTAATTGATGAATTTGAAGTAGATTCTTATTTGAGAGTCTATTTCAGTGTACTTCTTGAATTCCCATCGGAAAGATAGAGGAAATTTGATATCAAACTAAATTCACTTTATTAAAGTCTAATATTTCTTGTAGCTGCTCTACATTAACGGTAGTGTTGCTACCTGGCTGGTGAATGCTGGCGGTTGGTTTCTAGGATGTCTGTCGGCCTGCGAGATCCCTCGTAGAAGAGACATCTTCATCTACTCGGAAACTGCATCTCGCTAGCCCCCTGAAAGCTTTGCCGCCATTCATATAATTTTACCTCATGAAGATTTAAATTAATAACTAAATTGACGGTGTCTTTACGGTTTTCCATATAATATCTTAGGATTGGTAGGAGAAAGGTAGTTCTTCATTTTTGTTAAGAGATGTCAGCGACATCATAAGCAATTGACGCATGAATGGCTCCTAATGCAGTTGTCACCGCCATCAAGAGCAAACGACGCATGAGCTGCTTCTACTGTAGATATCAGCGTCATCATGAACAAAGGACTCATGAACTGCTTCTACTGCATATGTCAGCGTCATAATGAGCAAACGAGACATGAACTGCTTCTATCAGAGATGTCAGCACCATCGTGAGAAAACGACGCAGGAATAGATTCCACTGCAGATGTCAGCGCCATCATGAGCAAACGACGCAAGAACTGCTTCTACTGCAGATGTCAGCGTCATCATAAGCAATCAAAGCATAAACTGCATCAACTGCAGATGTCAGCGCCCTCGTTAGCAAACGGCGCCTGAACTGTTTCTACTGCAGATGTCAGCGTCATCATTAACAAACGAAGCATGAATTGCTACTACTGCAAATGTCAGCGTCATCATGAGCAAACGACGCATGAACTGTTTTTACTGCAGATGTCAACGCCATCATGAGCAAACCGCGCTTCAACTGCTTCTCCTGCAAATGCCGCGCCATCATAAGAAAACGACGCATGAACTGCTTCTACTGCAGATGTCAGCGCCATCATAGGCAATCGACGCAAGAATTGTTTCGATTGTACATGTCAGCGCCATCAATAGCATACGACTTATGGAATGATTCTACTGCAGATGTCAGCGCCACCATGAGCATACGATGCACGAATTTCCTTTGCTGCAGATATCACCGTCATCATGAGCAAACGAGGCATGAACTGCTTCTACTGATGATGTAAACGTCATCATGAGCACACGACGCATGAACTGCTTCAACATCAGATGTCCGCGCCATCATGAGCAAACGTCACATGAACCGCTTTTACTGCAGATGTGAGCGCCAGCATAAGCAAACAACGCATGATTTCCTTCTCCTGAAAAAGTCATCGCCTTCGTGAGCAAACGACGCATGAACTGCTTCTACTGTTGATGACGGCACCATCATGAGCTAACCACGCATGAACTCATTCTACTGCATATGCCAGCGTAAGCTTGAGCAAACGATGCATTAACTGTTTCTACAGCAAGTATCTGCGCCATCATGAGCGAACGACGCAGGAATTTGTTCTACTGCATATGTGAGCGCCAGCATAAGCAAACGATGCATGAACTGCGTTTAATGCAAATGCCAACGCAACCATGAGCAAACAACGCATAAACTGCTTCTAATGCGGAAGTCAGCGCCATTATGTACAAACGACGCATGAAATGCTTCACTGCAGATGTCAGCGCCGTCATAAGCAAACGTGGCATTAACTGCTTCAACTGCATATTTCTGCACCAGCATGAGCAAATGACGCATGAACTAGTTCTACTGCAGATGCAAGCGTCATCATGAGCAAATACGAATGAGTTCCTGTTATCGGAGATGTCAGCGCCATCATGAGCGAACGAGGCATGAACTTCTTCTATTGTTTATATCAGCGCCATCATGATCACACGACGCAAGGACTGCTTCAACTGGAGATGTCAGCGCCATCATGAGCAAACGACGCATGAACTGCGTCTTCTGCAGATGTCAGCGCCATCATGAGTAAACGACGCATGAACTGCGTCTTCTGCAGATGTCAGCGCCATCATAAGCAAAAGACGCATGAACCGCTTCCACTGCGGAAGTCAGCGCTATTATGAGGATACGACGCATGCACTGCTTCTACTGCAGATGTCAGCGCCGTCATGAGCGAACGACGCATGAACTGCGTCTTCAGCAGATGTTAGCGCCATCATGAGCAAACGACGCAAGAACTGCTTCTACTGCAGATATCAGCGCCACCATGAGCAAGCGACGTATGAACTGTTTCTACTGCAGATGTCAGCGCCATCATAAGCAAACGACGCATGCACTGATTTAACTTCAGATGTAGCGTCATCATGAGCAAAAGACGCATTAACTGCTTCAACTTCAGATGCCAGCGCCATCATGAGCAAGTGATGCATGAACTGCTTCTACTGCAGATGTCAGCGTCATCATGAGCAAATGACGCATGAACTGCTTCTTATGCAGGTTTCAGCGCCGTCATTAGCATTCGACGCATAAACTGCTTCTACTGCAGATGTAAGCGCCATCATGACCAAACGATGCAAGAACTGCTTCTTCTGCAGATGTCAGCGCCATAATAAGCAATCGACGCATGAACTGTTACTACTGCAGGTGTCTGTACAATCATGAGCAAACGACAAATGAACTGCTTTTACTGCAGATGTCAGAGTCATCATGGGCAAACGACGCATGAACTGTTTTAATATAGATGTCAACGTTATTATGAGCAAACGACGCATGGACTGCTTCTACTCCAGATATTTGCGTCATTACTTGCAAACAGCACATGAACTGATTCTACTGCAGATGTCAGCGCCACCATGAGTAAACGACGTATGAACTGCTCAACTTCAGATGCCAGCGCCATCATGAGTAGACGAGGCATAAACTTCTTCGACTGTAGATGTCATTACCTACCATCACGAGCAAACGACGCATAAGCTGATTCTATTGCAGATGCCAACACTGCTTCCTCTGCAGATATCAGCGCCATCATAAGCAAACGACGTATGAAACATTCTAAAGCAGATGTCAGCGCCATCGTAAGCAAACGACGCATATACTGCTTTTACCGCTGATGTCAGCGTCATCATAAGCAAACGACGCATGAACTCTTTCAACTGCAGATGTTATCGCAAGCATGAGCAAACAACGCATGGTTTGCTCATTCCCACTGGTGATGTCAGCGCCATCATGAACAAACGACGCATGAATTGCTTCTACAGCAGATGTCACCGTCATAATTAATAAACGGTGCATGAACGGTTTATATTGTAGATGTCAGCGTCATTATGAGAAACCGACGCATGAACTGCTTCTACTGCAGATGTCAGCGCCATCATGAGCAAACGACCATGAACTACTGCTGCAGCAGATGTCACCACCATCATGAGCAAACGACGCATGAACTGTGCCACTGCAGATGTCAGGGCCATCATGAGCAAAATGTGATGTCAGCACCATCATCAACCAACTATGTATTCCGCATAATATGATCACATCGTGTTGATAATTCATAGCGAAATAGGGAGAACTACACTTCCATCCTGTAGCGTACTGCTTACCCGACGATTCGGGTAGAACAGTGTCTGACGCATTCACATCACGAATGCATCCTTATTGTGAGGACGGCAGCTTTTTATAATGTGGTTCCTTAAGTGCGCACTCATTTATTTGTTTCTACACGATTCATGCCTGAAAACAGCAAAGTTCTTGATTTATTTGCTAAGAATTCAGAAACCTAGTATGCTATATACTTGCTCCAAAAAATGTCAGAAATTGTACTTATTTAACTACAAATTATTAGTTCAAAAAAGAGGTTCGCTCCTATTCTCAGAATCAAACGTGTGCTGACATAAATTTGAGCATCACATGGCTGTGGTATTTTGAAATGAAACGTTGATGAATTAAGTCAAGATGTAAAACGTGTTCCATTATTATTTTTCTCCCTTTCTAAGGCTTCAATTTGTACAACCCAATAAAACATTCTTACCCCACAATACTGCTGAGTAAACATCAATCAGTAACGACGCCGAACAACCCTTCATGTCCACATTTTCTCAATTATCTCACACGTTGCGTCATTATTTCCAGGCATCCTCTCCACAGGTAACCTCTTTACCGAGGGAAGAATGCTCCCCTCCTCATTACTCTAAGAGCATCAAAGCAGGCTCGCAACCGTAAATGGCGTTCTTTGGTTCAACGCATGAGAGGAAATTGGACACGTTGGAGAAGGCGGGGCACCTTGTTAATGAGGCGAGCCGAAAAGACGAGCCCTACCGACACGGGGTTAAATGATCAGTAGAACCCTTGGACAAAGAGGCCGACTTGGGCAAAAAAATAGACATCAAAAATTCATCAGTGAATATATATTGAATTGGATGGTGACGAGGTCCATTGAAATGTATTAAAAAATAAAAATAAAATGAAAATATGGATAAACTTTCTCTTGATATTGCAATTTTGAGAAGACAGAACTGCATTCCGTTTCAAATCATTCGGGACGATAATGTTTAGACAGCTATGATTATGTAAGGTAATTTCCGAGTAATGTTATTTTAAGACTTCATTGTTCTGATTGTGTGGAAGGGGGGCGTGGTATTTTAGGTCGAGGCCATGACGTTCGACCTTGTAAGATCAAAGCATTGTGGGTGCCTTGTGTGTGATTGGGTGATTCAAAGATAGGCCATGAACCTGATGGGCGACAGCGAACGCGGGGAGTCCCTGCGTGAGGAGTGGAGCGAACTTCAAGACCGACACTGAGGCAGTGCGGTCACGCGGCCGCTGGGGCCCTCGGCCAGAGCCTAGTGCGGCCAGGACAGTCGTAATACCCTGTCACCTGTATAAATCCGCGGGAGCATCACCTTTAGGAAGAGCCGTGACTTCAGCCGTGGATGAAAGACCCTACACATCCAGCGTCAGGGCGCAACGGGAGGGGAGCTGCAACAATTATGTATTCATCCGCTGCAAGTCTGCAAGTGCTTTACGTATGTCACCGATATCAATCTGCGGGGGCTTCATCGTCAAGGGAGACGTGACGACAGCTGTGGGGGCAGAGACCCTACACATCCAGCACCAGGGCTTAGCGAAGGGGCGGGGGGGGGGGGGGAGAGCTGCAATTGTGACGCGTACGCGCTGCAAGCGCAGTACGCCTGGCACCTGTATCGGTCTACGGGGCATTTTCTTCAAGGGCGGGGAGCGACGCCGTGGTGATTCTTCCTATGGGGCGCGGTCGATCGTCAAGAGCTTCGGACGGCAGCTGTGGGGGTACCTTCGGTATTGCGTAGCTGGCTCATAACTGTGTCAATTGGTTCCAAACGGAGCCACGTAGGTCTAGAGATGTGTGGGAATTCCGTCAGGGCGGCACCCCTTTATCTCGTTATAACTGGTCAGGTTTCCCGGCAATTGTGTAAAACCGGTGCAGTGTTGTGTGGAAGGCCCGGACCATTTTTATCGGTGTTTAATCGGGTTGTTTCTAAATTAACTGTATTCATGAGTTTCTAAATATATATTATAAACCAGAGGGATGTGTCCTTACCATATGCAGTCAATTCAATAATAAACCTATATGTCTTTCCTGTCTCCTGATGTTCGCCTTGACCCTCCTCCGTTATCACTATACTTATCTCGTTTAATCATCTTAAGTCCGCGTTTCCTTACATAACATTATACACGTTTACTTTCAATTAGATTGTTAAAGAAAAATATTATTAATTCATGTTTTCATGTATGATCTTGACAGATAATCGAGGGATTATTTAAGATCTCGGACTATACATTACATACAGACTCTGAAGAATGTCCGCCCATTTGAAGACGCCTTGGGCAGAGAGTCTGTCATTGGAATACATTTGCGCTCCAAAATGTTTATAGAGGAAATCTTCCGAAGTAGATCTGCACGTCATTCCAAACCAACAATTGAAACACTGAACTTCAAAGCCGATAAAGGCTTACGACTATACTCCAATGGACCAGCGAACTTTTCTCTGCAGAGGCAATTTATTGATTGCGGGTGATATAAAAAAATATGTAGACGGGAGTCTAGAGTGGGCGTAGTTATTTTACGGAATGAATCTTTCACGTGAACAAACCTCAATAATTGGAAGCCAAACAGCGTTAGTGATCTTACTGCAAAATGTTGAAAGAGATCAAATTCATTGGAGAAGGGAACTATGTGCCATAGTTCATTTCTCCCGCCTCCGAGACGCCTTCACAGACCGATCTGAATGAGGCTATGTGCAAGTGAGCACGACCGGCCAGCCACTGGTCTTCTATTGGTCGATTGTACATAATTTTACGTAAACAAGTTGCTTCACGCGAAAAGAGATCTATGTGTCCGAGTTCCTGCTACTCCATCAATGAATCTTGAGGTATTTTTTATTTTGATCTATGCTATTGTACCTGCCTGACAACAAGGATAGGCAATTGAGATTAGAAAGGAAGAAGCTTCATGATTGCTGAAATCGATTGCGCCTCATGCAAAAGATGTAGCGTATATTACCATGGAATGTTAAATAGCATCTCCACCGATCGGATTGATAATTACGCCATTCGCATCGTTCGTGAACAAGCATGTAAATCGCTGGGTATAAAATGACATTTAAACGAATCATAATTCCATTCAACACATTTTATAAATACTGAATTATAATTTTGAATGGTAAGGGCTCATGCAATTCAGGTGCCAAGGACCAATGCTACCTAAATGTGTCTCTATGGTATCCTAATATTGAGCATTGGTTGCTAATACTGCACTAAACTGATCATAATTAAAGCGGTAACACGTTTCCCCATCATGGGTGCTGTCGTTGTCCTTAATTGCTGTAATTTTTATTTCCATTTATTATAATGCCACGTAGTCGTAACACCTGGTATAGCGTCCTTCAAACTATTCCAAAGTGACGATTTTGATAAAAGAAATCGCCAACCTGAGTTTGGCAGGTTCATCTCTTATAACATTATTTTACTCATTAAAGTAGTTAGGTATTCTTCGGAGTCAAAATATATCTCAAACGACCCTACAAAATAAGCTGTCCGTCGATGATCTTTCATATTGAGCAATATTCCTCGTATCTAACAGGAAAAAATATGTAACTGCCGCCAGTAAAGTATATAGGTACAAAAAACCGCTTCCTAGAGTCACTTCTGGGTTGATAGGGGCGGGAGTCACCTAGGCATTCCCTGCAACCGCGAGTCAGCAGTCATTTTTTTTCAGTCAGGCGGTGTGGGCGGAGCTTAACGGGTGACGCGGTGTGGGCGGAGCGAAGGTAGGCTGTGCGAACAGGCGGAGCCTATCGGACACGGGAAGCGGAAGAGGAGAGGGGG
>SDVV010045542.1:0-10057 GCA_016164225.1 Gammarus roeselii
GCCCGAACCATCTCAGTACACGCGAATCCACTCTGTTCTCCAACTTCTTCACCATCCCTGTTCTGATTCGAACCACGTCGTTGGTGATCCGGTCTCTCAGCGTTACTCCAGCCATGCTCCTCAAACACTTAATCTCGAAAACATTCAACCTTCTTCTCTCCTCTGTTCTGCCCCCCAAGCCTCAGCTCCGTAGAGTCCAGTTGGGACAATAACACCCTCAAACAGCCCTCTCTTTGAATCCATCCCCAACGTCCTACAGCTCATTACACTCTCTAGTGCACCCAACACTTCACATCCCTCCTTCACTCGCGCCTTCACTTCAGTTTCCACTTAAAAATGAGTATATATATAAAAAATCCAATTAATTTATTTGATTTGGTTATCATTTCCACCAATGCTCCAACGTGAGTCATCGCAGGTTTCCTCGTAGGGCTATAGAATATAGCTAAAAAATATTTTTTACATATTTTTCTTCAAAAAACGTGGAAAAAGTTCCTTAGTTTGCATCTATATTAGGAAGGTCCAGGAACCGGCTCTTGGGGAAGTGTGTGAGTGTGTGTGTTAGTATGTGTCGACATTCAGCCCAGGTTGGGCACTGTGCTAAGACATGGGTTATTGCACGAGGGACAAACCGTTCATGCAGTACAGGGGTGGCGACGCATTAGTCAACTACGTCCAATTCTCAATCGGCATAGAGTTATCTAAGTCTGTCGAGACCGGCTGCTTTAAGAGACCCAGAGTGTAGGTGTCTTCGATAGTGCGCAATTTCTTTCTCATAGGAACAACAGACAACTCTGTGTTCCATTTATCTTGCATAGCTCGAGTGATGGCATCCGAGTGATAGCTCGAGTGATATGCATCCTAAACCGGAGACTCTCGTTTGCCGCTGACCAGCACCAAGCGCACTGGCTCGGACCTTTACGATGATGATCAGACCGGAAATGATCCTGCGTTGACTCGTGACCATACAAGAAGCTCTAGTAATACTCGCCGAGCACGGCCACCAGGCCATGAGTAACATTTACGTGCGGGAACGATTTTGAATAAGAACACACCAACTCAAGCTTGGATCCTAACTCTTTCTGACCTGATTCCCCCATGTCCGATACACTCGTCCTTCAATGAAACATTAGATGATATCGTGATCCAATGGTGGTTTGACTCATGCTTAGTGACCTAAGCATGCCGTGAGTCGAAACAATTCCGGAGACTGAGGATGATTTGTTGATGACCTGATGCAGCGCTGGCTGCTGGTTTGACGGTCGGTGCCAGAAGGACATTGACTCCAGTGCACTAGAAAGCCTTGACACTAATCTAATCCAGGAAACTCTCCTGGGGCTATACAAAGCATCGTTTCCCAGTGGGTATAGAGCCCACTTTGTCTCACCCACTGCCGATGCTCGACCGGGCACAGGCTTAGCCACAACAGTAAATCAAGCAGTTACACGTACTCCAATCCCTCTACTATTTGTAACCTGTATATTTCTCCCAATGAATTCCTTTCATGCGCACTACTCGTTGACCTTGTTGGTCAACACCATGCGCCCTACTTTCTTATAGGTGATCTTGGCTCTTAACACTACCTCTGGGGGAGGGGGAGACACAGCTGATGGACGTGGTGGACACGTTGAAACATTCTATTTTCCGATATTGCACTTCTTAATACTGGAGAACCGACACACTTCCGTACCCGGACAGCCTCATTATCGGCATTTGATTTATCCTTCTGCTCCCCAATCCTTCATCCAGACCTTGCCTGGCAAGTGCTGGTGGAGCCCTACGGAAGGAAGGGACCACTTCCCCATCATCAATACTCTCCACCCTGAAGATACTTCCACCACTCGCCGATACATAATGCGTAAAGGCAACTGGCAATTGTTCACCGCTTACACAACAACGTCCCTCCCACCTCAGGATGTATCCTGTGACAAGATAGTAGAAAAGTTTAATAATGTCCTTCTCGCTGCAGACCGTAGCATCCCTATCACCAAGGGCCGCGTCAAATTAGGACACCTTGGTGGAAGGACCTTTGCGAAATAGCAAAACGGCAATGGAAGCGTGCATTCAATCGATACCAGCTCACCAAAGCTTGACCGAGAAAAGAATCGTGTGAGAACTTTGTATCATCCATTAATGTGAACATACCCATGTCTAAAGTGTGGTCCCGCAAATGAAAAATGACGGGGAAGTACTGTTCTCATCCTCTCCAACCCTATAGGGGATAGGATAAGAACAGTGCTGTCCCGTCATTTTTCGTATGCGGGACCACACTTTAGACATGGGTGTGTTCACATTAATGGATGATAAAAAATTCTCCCACGCTTCTTTTCAGGATAGAAAGTAAGTATTTCGTGCTTTTGCAGTTTATCAGTTAAGCGTAATCTTATCTGCTTCAGCTCTGGTGCGCTGGTATTGATTGAATGCACGCTTCCGTGGCCGTTTTGCTATTTCGCAAAGGTCCTTCCACCAAGGTGTCCTAATTTGACGCGGCCCTTGGTGATAGGGATGCTACGGTCTGCAGCGAGAAGGACATTATTAAACTTTTCTACTATCTTGTCACAGGATACATCCTGAGGTGGGAGGGACGTTGTTGTGTAAGCGGTGAACAATTGCCAGTTGCCTTTACGCATTATGTATCGGCGAGTGGTGGAAGTATCTTCAGGGTGGAGAGTAGTGATGATGGGGAAGTAGTCCCTTCCTTCCGTAGGGCTCCACCTGCACTTGTCAGGCAAGGTCTGGGGAAAGGATTGGGGAGCAGAAGGATAAGTCAATAGCCGATAATGAGGCTGTCCGGGTACGGAAGTGCGTCGGTTTTCCAGTATTAAGAAGTGCAATATCGGAAGATAGAATGTTTCAACGTGTCCACCACGTCCATCACCTGTGTCTCCCCCTCCCCCAGAGGGAGTGTTAAGCGTCAAGATCACCTATAAGAAGGTAGGGCGCATGGTGTTGACCAACAAGGTTAAGGAGTAGTGCGCATGAAAGGAATTCATTGGGAGAAATATACAGGTTACAAATAGTAGAGGGATTGGAGTACGTGTAACTGCTTGATTTACTGTTGTGGCTAAGCCTGTGCCCGGTCGAGCATCGGCAGTGGGTGAGACAAAGTGGGCTCTATACCGACTGGGAAACGATGCTTTGTATAGCCCCAGGAGAGTTTTCTGGATTAGATTAAAGTGTCAAGGCTTTCTAGTGCACTGGAGTCAATGTCCTTCTGGCCCCGACCGTCAAACCAGCAGCCAGCGCTGCATCAAGTCATCAACAAATCATCCTCAGTCTCCGGAATTGTTTCGACTCACGGCATGCTTAGGTCACTAAGCATGAGACAAACCACCATTGGATCACGATATCATCTAATGTTTCATTGAAGGAGGAGTGTATCGGACATGGGGGAATCAGGTCAGAAAGAGTTAGGATCCAAGCTTGAGTTGGTGTGTTCTTATTCAAAATCGTTCCCGCACGTAAATGTTACTCATGGCCTGGTGGCCGTGCTCGGCGAGTATTACTAGGGCTTCTTGTATGGTCACGAGTCAACGCAGGATCATTTCCGGTCGGATCATCATCGTAAAGGTCTGAGTCAGTGCGCTTGGTGCTGGTCAGCGTCAAACGAGTCTCCGGTTTGGGATGCAGATGGAATGGGATGGCTATCACTCGGCAGTGCAATCAGCGAATTTCCCTTAGGATAACAGTTTGGGGTGGCTAAGCGAGGAAGAGACGACATATCGCGAGCTTTCATCTTGTGTGGTTGACCAGGGGCGCGTTGGAGTGGTAGCATCTCTTCATGCGGTGCTGTCTCCAGCAATGGTAGATCGTCGTCCAGATCAAGATCTGAGACTCCCATTGCGCGTCGATCAGCAAGTGAGGGCCGAGGCGAGGTGGGAGTGACAGGAGGCATCTCTAATGGGATTTCCGAGTCATCATGTAGTCCAGATGACTGTCGTCGCGGGCTTATCCGACCTCGAGGATGGGAAGTGGTATCGCGTTGTAGGTTAGGGGATACCCTGATTATGGGTATCCCCGTTGTCACTGCTGCTAAGCTAGCAAGCGGGCGGATAAATGTAATGGTTAGTTGCCTCTTGGCCTCGGGGTAGGGAAGGCGGTCAAGGCACCGAGAGTATCTCCTTCTTGAGTCTGTAATAAAAGCAGTCGCGCGATGGCGCAGGATGGTCATCTGAATTGTTTGCGCATTTTGCAGGTCGGTGAGTGTTGGGGCCATGTGCGTTCTCACCGCAGCGGAAGCATATACCTGTTCCGTTCCTCAAACGGCAGGCGTTACTTCCGTGAAAAAATTTTGACAGCGGTAGCAGCGTCTGGGGTTAGGCATGTATTCTCGGACCGAACACTGTGTCCAGCCGATGTGAACATCGGAAGGTAGAGAACCGAGTTTGAAGGCGAAGATGTAGACACCAGTGTACACCTCAATTCCGTTTTGTCGTCGTTTCACTCTGAATATCTTGGCGACTTGCTGATCCGCGGGTGCAGTAAGAATATCGTCGTTGGAGTGATTTGGTCTGTTTCTATAATAGATAGTTCCTTGCATCGTGCTAAGAGTAGAGTGTTCGTCAACTTTTATAGTTATATTATTTCGTTTTAGATTCTGAATTTTCACACTTTGTTCCTCATCTCTCACCTCAACCAGGAGGGAGCCACTCTTAAGCTCACTGACGCGCTTTGGGGGTCTCCCCAGTGCAGCGCCTAGTTGTCGATTAGCTTGCATTGTATTCGTATCGGCCAGGTTCTCTCCCGAGATTGCCTTGACGGTGAAGAACTTAGTGAAGTGTTTCATTTGAAAGAGATTTTCAAATATTTTATGATTTTCAGCGTATCGTTCATGGGGTCGTAGGCGATTGCGGCGGCTGCTTCGGGCCTTTCGTACGGTAGAAGAATGTGCCGCACATGCGTCACGATCTTGTGTCTTGTTATCAAAGTCCACCCCACCAGAAGTGGGGGAACGCTGCTGTTGACTAATCATCTCTCCATCAGGCAGCCTGGGATGGAGGGGTAGCTATACGTCCACAACTTGGGCGCGACCGCCGGGGGATGGTGGTGTA
The DNA here is from genome assembly GCA_016164225.1 of Gammarus roeselii. Lineage (NCBI taxonomy): Eukaryota > Metazoa > Arthropoda > Malacostraca > Amphipoda > Gammaridae > Gammarus > Gammarus roeselii. The sequence continues at coordinate 5,052 of SDVV010045542.1, forward strand.
GAAAACCGTCCACCAGATGGTGACGCTGATACGTCGTTATCGTGCGATAACCGTAGGTCAGAGGAGTAGTCCAATGGAGAGAACAGAGTCCATGAGAGTTCCGATGAGCCTCCTCAACATGCCCACGCCCACCTCGGAGAGCATGTGGCAAGTATTTTCTGGCTCTTTCAACGAGCACCACTTGTGAGCTATGCGAGGTTCGTCTACCCTGCAACACAGTATTCCGACGATTGAGCAAGACTTTCAAACAGCTCTACCCCAGCAACGGGCTCGCTGAAGGTTGTTCCATAACCCGGTCCACCATATCGCAAAGGTCTAATGCAGTCATATCATTTACAGCGCTATCAGTTGTCAACTTTGCTACTTTTGACCACCTTGACAGTTGTTAGGTATCGATGCAAGAAAATATTCATAAAGATAATTGAAAAATAAAATAATAAGCATAAAAAATATTTAAAATACAGACGTAATGAAAGAGAAATGCTGAAGCTCAAATATAAAAAAGGTAACACATGAAAAAAAAACTAAAATAAAGACTTAAAGCAGGATTGATGCAAAATATAAAATGAAACAGGGAATGACGCAAAAAAATGTGGGAAAGTTGTCAAGAGAAGAAGAAAGATTAGTTAATGGAGTTTCAACCAAACAAACGAGGTAAAAGCATAACCAGGAAAGGGTAGAGAAGGAGAGATAGTGATGAGTGAAGAACAGAAGGATCTGAAAGGAAAATAGGGGTTCACCCCTCCGGTTGGATCATAACCGCGTGTGACCCGTGAACCAGTAGTTTTCGGGGGAGGGGGGGGGGAGGAAACTGTGAACAGAACATAAGTAAACCTCATTAGCAGAGAGTATTACAAATAACGTTTGACTGTATATGATTTGAAATGTTCGAGAAGTGTGGCAGCAGTGAAGCGGATGGATTGAAACAGAAATGAGAAAGTGCTCATCGGAACCGGTGTGACACCGGAGTGGTATGAGAGTTAAGGGCACGGATACGAGGAGGGAATGGATGGAGAGATGGTAGACTTTTTCTGTTCATGTTTCTTGGTCTCTAGGAAATCATACACGTAGACCGCAGAGTACCAAGAGGTTGCAGCGCGTGGTGAAATAGAGCATAGTCAGACTACGGATCCCTAAATGACGATGACTATACTAGACTCGAGTTAAAAAGATTTCTAGCACGACAAGGTCGACGGGTTTCTATCCTCGACCCTCAAACGTCACATCAGCAATTTGTAATGTAGAACATAATTTATTGTGTCTCAGAATGTCGTCAAACATGACGACGTAAAGCACAATCCAATCAGCCCGCAGTCCAGTCAACTGTTGCTTCTCGGGTAGTTCAGCTCACTGTACTCTACCAACCCTGGGGTAATGTTACAAGCGACGTGCCTCAAGGATTCGTGTTAGGGCCAGTTCTCTTTATAATATTCATTAACGATCTCGATAGCAACGTTTTCTCAAACATTAGCAAGTTTGTAGACGATACTAAGATCGGATGAAAAGTGCAAACTTAACTAGAGTTTCAGCAGATTCAACTGGACATGAACAAAATTGTTGATTGGTTAGAAAAGTGGCAAATAAAATTTAACGTAGACAAATGCAAAGTTATGCACATAGGTCCTCATAACCCAAACACGAATATTCAATGTCTGGAAAGAAACTCATTCCCGTCACCGAAGAGAGAGATTAAGGTGTCATCATTAGTAACGACTTGAAACGCAGCAAGCAATGTAACGATGCTGCCAAGAAAGGCAACAAAATGCTAGGTATGACATCCCGCACTATCTTGTACAAAAACCAACACTGTGTGCTCAAGTTATTTAATGAATTTGTTAAATCGTATCTCGAGTATACCGTTCAATTCTGGTCTCCATTCCTTAGAAAAGACGTTATTAAATATGAGAAGGTTCAACGTAGAGCTACCAAACTCATCCCCTCGCTGCGGAATAAATTGTACAAAGACAGGCATTGTGAACTCAATCTTTATGCGCTAGAGAAACGTCGAGTCAGAGGCAACATGATCGAAGTGTGGAAGACTATGAAGGGTAAGGAAAACGTCGACCGAGCGAGCCTTTTCACTCAAGATACAAACGGAGTGACTAGGAACAATGGATACAAAATTGTTGGAAACATTTCTCACTCGACATCACGCGCAATTTCTTCACGTATAGAGTTGTTGAAGAATGGAACAAACTTCCAGCGGAGGTTATAAACACCAATACTATCGAAACGTTCAAGTCGCGACTCGACAAGTTCTACATAAATTGCAAAGCCGTTCTCTTACCCGTTGTTATAAAAAAACAGAAATGACACACAAAGCTCTCTTAGACGTTCTACTTCAGAACTAATCCTCTTGCTATCAAAAGACAACCTAGTTTGGGCCAATAGGCCTTAGACGTTCTACTCCAGAACTAATCTTCTTAACATCAGAAGGCAATATAGTTTGGGCCAATAAACCTCTTGTTGTCTTCCAACACTTGTAAACCCTTTGAACAGCACTGACCACAGGCCTTAAGCAAGGCGGAGAAGCATCTTGCCGTGATGAGCGGCACTGGCAGCTGCCTCAGGAACAGCTTCAGTACACCTGCAACTGCGTTCACGTCAGGCAGAGCCTCTTCGCTGATGACCTCGTTGCCACCACCTGATGGGGAGTGGGGGTGAACTTTTGTCCTGAACCCTCATAATGCAAGGTGTCTGTAAGATTTTGAAAATTAAATTTCATGTCAAGTACTTCTTTTTACAATTCCTCCAACAAAATGATTACTACCTTCCAAATGTGTAGTAATACGCGTGACAAAATAACATAGTTATTTTTTGTCTAATATGTTAACCTTCTATAAATGAGTACCTCATTTGAGGACCTAGCAGGTTCCACATCTCACCTTATAGTTATCTCAACCGTCACATTAAATGATGGGCAAGCAATCTTCCAAGAAAATGGGGTGTTACCGTGTAACACTATTGAAAAAATACAAAAATGAGTGGTAACAACGAACTCAAGGCGAGTAGTTGTGGTGTGGTGACAGTCAGTTCACAATGCTCACGTCGATTGGATCAGGTTACGAGAGTTCACCTTCACCGGCGGAGTTTAGACGTCAGTCTAGGTGTGCTCACCACTAGGGCGAAACGTTCATAAATTCTGGTAGGTTCTCACTCTTTCATTTGCTGGTCCTTCAACTCCCTTTCATCTTTTGTAACGTGAGTGAAAGATTTATATGCATGTCTTTGCGAGTATTGTGATAAAGTACACCGAGTGATGATTAGATTAGATTAGAGTGTGTCAAGGCTTTTTAGTGCACTGGACACCGAGTGATGAACGAATCACCTTGTCTGCACAATCATCCAACATTCACAATGAACCATAGTAGAGGCCAGTAGTTTCATCAATTATATTAGACTAGATTAAAGGACAATCATCCAACATTCACACTGAACCATCGTAGAGGCCAGTAGTTTTATCAATTAGATTAGACTAAATAAGGGACCATCATCCAACATTCACACTGTATCGATTGGTAAGGTCAGGAGGGTTATCAAATAGATTAGACTAGATTAAGAGACCCGTCTCCATCGGAACTTTGACGCGAGTCTCCGTGGGCTGCCACAAATGGCGCAAAAAGATCATGCATTCTGAAAGGTTGGCACATCTGAGTAAAACCACTCTATCGTGGTAAAACTTCTAAGATTTGATTTGAGCCTCATATCCACCGGAACCTCAACGTGAGTCATAATAGGCTACCCCGTAGGGCGCGACAGTCGTTGATTCAGGTAAGTTCGCACGGCCTCGCGTGCGAATATATATTCATGTCAAGATGAAGTCAGTACATATTTCAATTGTGGCATATTCGCGTGCTAGCGCGTACGAGAAAGTAACGAGTTAACGCGTATCTTCGTAAAATGTTTTGTTATTTCTGTGCGTAATGGGGTGGAGAAACCACCTCACTTGCACAGGTGTTTGGGGTTTAGACAGCTTCGTTATAGTCCGGTGTGATTTCCGAAAGCGATAAGCTTTTTACGGTAGATTGGGTCCGTGAGTAGGCTTCGTAGGTTGCGCGGGGGATTTAGGAACGCTCGTCAGGTTGCCGCGAGTTCGTTGCAATCCATCAGTTAGTAGTGTTTCACGCTGATAGCCACTTGGTGGCAACAGGGGCAAGGTGGCGCGTTTGGTCCTATGTCGACATCCATCAGGTGGTTGTGAGTTATCCACGAGTGTCCCGTGCACAAGCGGTTGATGAACACTTGGTCTTTTCTCTTGGTGAACTTTGTTTTCCATTCTCCGACTCAGGGTTTGACTGGAAGCATTTTTTTGTCCACTCTGTTGCCACATTTTATCCCATCGGAATGTTATATGGGAGTTGATGATAGGGAACCAGTCCCGGTAATGTATTGCGAAAAAATGTTCTTGAGTAGATGCCAGTTTAGCAAGCGAGTCCGCAAGTTTGTTTCCTCTTATCCCCGCGTGCCCGGGGATCCAGCAGAATTCCACTGCCTGACTCGTTTCGGTCATCACAAAGAGATCGTGCTGCATTTTACGTAAAACGGGATGTTCGAAGTGCTGTGTTTTTAACTGGGTGAGGACACTCAAGACTGTCTGAGAATACGACGTACTTGGGGGAACGATGTGTTTTTGCAATAGAAATAGCTAGTTCGAGTGTGTGAAGCTCCGCAGAGAACACAGAGGCCTCTTGTGGGAGGGTGGCCGAGAGTGGGGTGTCCCCGCACACAGCGGCGGCACCCACTCCGTCCGCGGTTTTGGAGCCGTCAGTGTATATGTGGCTGTGCTCTAAAATATTCTTCCTCGAGTAGTCTTAGGAATTCCTGCCGGTACGCGTTGGTTGGAGTAGTTGCTTTAGGGTAGATTTGCAGGTCTAGGTTGACCGGTGGTGGATTGATCATCCATGTTGGTGTGTTAATTTGAAGGGTTCGGTAGGAAAATGAAGGCTTAATAGCTTTTCGATTGATGTTGAGCGAGGTCAGCAGGTTGTCCACGCGCAGGGAAAATG
>SDVV010045543.1:0-10057 GCA_016164225.1 Gammarus roeselii
TCTCTCTGTCTCTCTGTCTCTCTGTCTCTCTGTCTCTCTGTCTCTCTGTCTCTCTGTCTCTCTGTCTCTCTGTCTCTCTGTCTCTCTGTTTCTCTGTCCCTCTGTCTCTCTGTCTCTCTGTCTCTCTGTCTCTCTGTCTCTCTGTCTCTCTGTCCCTCTGTCTCTCTGTCTCTCTGTCTCTCTGTCTCTGTCTCTATATATCACCTGAAACAACTGAAACATTGTGCTGGCGCAAAGTTAGTCCTACTATGTCATACAATCATAATGCGTGTGTAATGCACTAATCAGTTATATATATGATTTCTTCAAAAAAGCTTCAATGTGGAAAATGAACTAAACTGGTTTTACTTCCATCATTCGATGAATTCCACTTATACAAGCAAAAAAAACATCAAATGATACTCACTAGCTATGGGATGACAAAACTCACTGAATCATATTAGATGATATTTCTACAACTGACGCTAATAAATAACGTGTGAGTGTCCATTATTGCAAGCTAAGAGATGCTTGGACTAAGAGATGCATACCCGACAATAAGCAGCCTGCTTTCAATGTTATCCCAGCAGGGTGAATAACTAAGCTTACCTCCCATTACATTTCAACATTCCATGAACATATTTGTTAATGGATATCATGAATAGGACGCAGGACATCTCATGCGAACACTCTTGCAGCTCGACAGACCAGCGTGGCCATCATATTCATTATTTGCCACTGCAACCACTTGGAATCAACCCGTTGACCTGACACCGAAGTCTAGGGTAAAAATTGCAATGAGACGGACATTTTTTTTTAAATATAGGAGCATATTATTCTTTATAAAACTAAACTGTTTGCTGATTATATTTATAATATAAATATGTGGCAAACATCGTGAAGCGGTCGAAATCTAGCAACAAATATTATACGATTCTTCCGATGTTCTGTCGAAAATCTTTCCTGGCTGAACTATTACACTATTATAAGGGAATTGTGAATTTGCTCTAAAAGTTCATTTTAAAATCTTAAATCAAATAGTATCGACTTCGTTTCAGAATTATGTTTGAACAGCTTTGTAACTATTATATTTACATTCCCAAACGGACACCTTCCAGAGACTCGTCAAACTTGGGCACCAACGAGCGAGCACCTGCCTAATGAAAACGGCCGAGGGGTAACGCCTTTCAAGCCCATAAGTTTGAAGCATAAACTTCAAACTTATGACATGACTAGAATATGCAACGGGCGTTCTTTGATGGCTTTCAGCTCCACATAAATCCCCACTTATCCCCTTTTCCACCCCCACTCTAGCCCACCCCTGTTTGAAGATACGGAATTGATCTGTCGAGCGGATAGATCGAACTTTGATTAAAAATCGAGATTTTTTTTTCTGATCCATCATCATAATGAGAAAGATGAACTTTCATCTACCCTTGAATGTTCAGAACCTGGTATCATGAGGAGAACCTTTCAATAAATTCATTATTTGATCATTATTTGATCTAAGAACTCTTATAGCAGCAGAACAGTTTCACCCGGTCACATGATTATTAATACTCTGACAGAGCTCATCGTTATTGATTGAAACAATATTTATTTCCCTGATCTCTTCCTGACGATTAGCTCGTATTCAGAATTCTTACATAATAATAAATGCCTGAAGGAAATCAAGATGCCTGAAGGAACTCAAGCGACCGCCCTTCGCTGCTCTGAGGTAAAATAGAAACGAGTACCCTTCATGACTGACAGGCTCTGACAGCGAGCACGATTCATGTTACTATTTTATGAGGATGATACAAATTAATTCACAATCAAACCATTAATGAGGGAACTGACCTGGCGGATCCATAATCATGACAGACGATGTTCTACTTCAATCTAATCTTCTTCTTGACACCTAATTTTTGAATAAGTTCAATAACAGAACATGTAAAACAAAATAAATTTGTTTTTAATATTATTTGACTATCCATTACTAGTAATTCAAATAAAGGGCAGGGGCGAACGAGCGAGAAAATAAACTGGTCAAATGTTGGAATAGAAAGTCAATACGAATGTGGAAAAAACTATTAAAATTATGCTTCTTAAAGAAGTAAGCCTATGAAAAACTTATTCAAATTTGATGGGTAAATGAACTTATCTCATCAGAGCAACTGCGTTGGTTCTGTAATGCAATATTGAAATGTCCAATATATAGGTCCTTTTCCATAAAATTTCGAACACTCAAATCTTGTTAGCCAGTCTTGAAAGGGGGGTTAAAAACTCTGCGGTGTTTACATCCATGATTTAACTACTCTCTTAACAAGGTTGCGCCCTAAGGATACACCGTTAAAACAGCAATCAGATGCGATCTCAGTACACTATAGTTGATCTAATACGGGACAAGGTTTTCATCCGCTAGTTTATGAAAACTAACGCTTGAACAAAGGAAGATAACAAATACTGTTGGGGGCCCATGAATACAATATGGTGCATAGCATATAGTATTCATGGAGGCACATATAGAGAAATGGAAACGATTTGTGCGGATTCGAATTTTTTTGGTCACTGAATTTTTTTCCGTCACACGGACCAACTTGTTATCACCTAATTGGTATTTGTGCAATCCCTCACAAGCAGCATCGTTGGTTACCTTGATTGTATAATAGTCTGTTTCAATCCAACTCGTCATCTCCACCGCCTGCTCAGCCTGCGATTCACCTAAATTCCCTTCTCTATCCGCTCATCAATCCAATCACTTCACCTCTGTCCTTGCCACTGTTATCACTACATGACTCACACGTACTTTTGCAAGCCTATTTAACCCCCAAAATATTGAATCGAATTATATTACAACATGTTTCTTCACCTCGTTCCTTGATTCTTTACGTATCAAAGAGCTGAAATTATAGGAGTAAAAAATATTGATTAAAGGCCCCTAAATAAACACGGAAATAATTGTCTAATGCAGGTACTTTGGGAATGAGAAGAGCATGAGGTCTCCCGTAAGGAGAAAAGGTCGTATCAATGTTTGTCGCAGGGACTGATATACAATATTTTGTATTTCCCAAAATGTTTTTGTAGCTGTAAAATAATTAGCGGCAATTCTACTGCGCTCATTCAATGAAACTCACACAGGGTAAGGGGCATAAATGGTCTCAATAACTTACAACATGTCGAGCTGGCGCATCGAATCCGATGTCTAATTGATATCAGATTGGATATGAAAAACATCATTCTCATTTTCGTACCAGAACCATTTCACTTCGTAAGTTGGAGTCGTTGAATAGAGTTGGTACAGTCACAGCAAAAGTTCGTTGGGTCGGCTAAATTAATAGCAACTTTGAACATCATGAATTTTTATATGTGTGAAGGACAATCATTATTGGACTTCGAAATCATGAAATATGAATTCTGAAGCGAGTACATCTTGAATAAATGTATCTCAACTAAAATCTAGATAACGGCTGCTCTTGAAATCTACTGCTTTCGTATGACGTCAGTACTGGAATGAAACAACTTGTAGTCTTTAACTATTGCAGCCCCGTTCTCTGGTGTACTCGAATATTTGTTACCGGTGAATAATTAATTGTAACCTCGAATAATTGTAACCTCAACAGAGGTCTGTTTATGTGAAATAAATGATTTTTCTATTTCTCTAATAGAACAAGTGTTTTTTCTAACGAGCTAGCACCGGAAAAAAATCGTGCGATGGCTGGACCACATGAGACGTAACAAAATACAAATTTATCGTACAGAAATTTATTTTTTACGTCCATTTTAAAGTATTCAATTTCGAAATTTGGGTGTTACCTCACACGATCAAAGATGAGACAAATGCAACGTAATTTGGCAAAATACGAATTAAAACATGATTGACCGTATCGATATAATTTTCTTATCACAACAACTTCAGTAGACATGTATTTATAGTGCATTTTGTTTATGAAGTGGTAATGTCGCAAAATAATTTTATTCTTATGTTCCTTGCGAACGATTTTTTTTGGAAAATTTCAAAATGGATAAAAATCTCATAGTTATGTGAAGAAAAAAATATCATGCAAATAAAACAATATCTGAATCCTTTCCGATTCATCTAAGCCTCCCTTTAAAGATTTGTAATTTTTCTTTGTCTTCAAAATATATTGAAATGGAGATTTTACCCTGAAAAATAAAAAAATTCTCATAATCAACTCCGGAGGCTTAATGAACTATTCATCAGAAGGAAGCAGGTGAATGGTATGAGTCTCTTAAAATGATAAAACAATGATGTATCATCACAAGTTAATCCGCTCTTATGGTCATGTTTTTTGGACTGGAGTCTCCATATTGTGGATCCATGATTGGTCACCAATAGAAGTGTGTTTAACCAAAAAATAATAAGAAATTTTAAACAATACGTTTCAAATTATAAAAAATTTGAAGTTAAAAATATGATGTATGTTCTCTGAACACCTGTGAAATTGATTTTTTTTTCAAGTTTGATGGAATGTGGAAAACTATCTTCACTACTGTCTTCACTACTATCTTCATTACTATCTTCACTACTTTCTTCACTACTATCTTGATTACTATCTGCACTAATATCTTCACTACTTTCTTCATTACTATCGTTGCATGCCCTAACAACACACCAATAGACCCACATCAATGCTGGTCGATCACCCGGTGTATAATACGTTGCATGCCCTAACAACACACCAATAGACCCACATCAATGCTGGTGGACCACCCGGTATATAATACATTGCATGCCCTAACAACACACCAATAGACCCACATCAATGCTGGTCGATCACCCGGTGTATAATACGTTGCATGCCCTAACAACACACCAATAGACCCGCATCACTGCTGGTCGACCACCCGGTGTATAATACGTTGCATGCCCTGACAACACACCAATAGACCCACATCACTGCTGGTCGACCACCCGGTGTATAATCATAACGATGGATGCAGATTGCGTCATGTACAAAGTAATGTTAATGAACACTGTTGGTGTAATAATTTTATGATCGGCATCTAATTGTGTACAATAAAAAATTGATATGTGAATATATAATATAAAAGTGACGAGTTGGCAGTGAGTTATTGTGATTTGACGTCATGAGCTTACCTTTAAAAGTGACGAGTAGGTAGTGAGCTATTGTGATTTGACGTCGTGAGCTTAACTTCAAAAGTGACGAGTTGGTAGTGAGCTATTGTGATTTGACGTCATGAGCTTAACTTCAAAAGTGACGAGTTGGTAGTGAGCTATTGTGATTCGACGTCGTGAGCTTAACTTCAAAAGTGTCGAGTTGGTAGTGAGCTATTGTGATTTGACGTCATGAGCTTAACTTCAAAAGTGTCTAGTTGGTAGTGAGCTATTGTGATTTGACGTCATGAGCTTAACTTCAAAAGTGTCGAGTTGGTAGTGAGCTATTGTGATTTGACGTCATGAGCTTAGCTCTAATTTTCATGAGTAAAATAGCTCCAGACGTTGACGACATTCAACTTAAAAATATAATGTTGATGAAACCCGCCTACCCGATCGTTGAAATTGATTTGTTGTAAGCCTGTCTCACGAATCAGATTTATAACAAAATTCTGCTTCCCCAAAATGTATGTGCATGTGGAATTTTGAACCGTTTGACATGGGGAAAATATTACATACAATTCCTGCTTCACCAATTTACTGAAACGTAGATATTTATTGCACTGAATATAATATCATCGTGAACTAGGATGAAGAAAAAAAGATACAAAATTGTGCAAAACATATATTATTATTCTTTATCCACTACAACATCGTATTTTTTTCAGATCAATTATTTTTGTTCTCCCTGACTAGATAATTGAGAATTTTTATATTTTACGAAAATCTCATTGACAAAATATAAGTCATAGCATCATAAGATTATCGGAACCCAGCCTCGAAGATTCGTCGCAAGCTCTGCAGGCCACCACTCTTCTCACTCGACCACACCCCCAACAACAAGTGGTGTTGCTGCAGTGCAGAGTTTTCATGATATGTGGACGTGGTTTCCGTAAACAGAACAGCAATTTTGGCTGTACATAATATCCACCAGATCTCGACAGGGCATAAGAAATACCAGTAACAAACTATTTTGATTATATGAGTCATTCAAATAACCCTAAAAATAGCAGCTATGGAAACGACGAAACATTCGTGAACTGAATTTGTTAATTATAGAATTTGACAGCCTAATAACGCTTTTTAAAACATTTCAGAATAAGACTGGCACAATAGCGTCTCATCCCTGGAGATGCGCGCGAGCGAGTTTGGTGAGACACGGTGTGAAATGACGGTCGCAAATCACGCACACCAGAAGCCTTATGCAAAAGGCTTTGACATCAATGCGCTTAGAAGATAGCATTTCATACAGGTGTGAGCCGGAAGAATAAGAAGGCACTGGCTTAACAAGTGCTCTGCAGTTTATAAATACCTAGTGTCAGGCGTTGAACTACGTTTAGGAATTAGTAGTCATTGGGTTCTTTGGGGACCAATAACCAGTAATTTCCAGTTGTTCTACTCAAAAAGGGATATCTGCGAGGAAAAACGTTTCATCACTGAATACTTGGTATGCATATTGAAACGTATAGTTCACATACTAATGCCTTTTCATTGGGGGCCGGTGGGTGGCAGCGGCAGATCTTGTGAGCCAGTGTACGAGAACCGTAAAAGATGTGAATGGCAACTGATTTACTCCTGTGCTTCTGAACCCAGGTATGTACATTTCATGAAATATCATGCACTGAAGAACATCCATTTGTCATGTAACATTTATATTGGATCGCCAGGATGGAATATCTGTCGTACACGAGCCGTAACGACCATCCAATCTATCCCAAAGTCTGGTTAAATAATCGAGGATGGGCAGCCCGGCAAATGATATCCAGTATTCATTTCTGGTAACCTGGAAAGTGTTCGGAACACAGCGACTCTTGGTCAAAACTGACTCTTAAAACACAAAATCTAGTGTATACAACAAAACATCATGATGCAATCTCCGAATTGGTACGACTAATCGATCAACCAAGTAAACGTACCAATTCGGATATTGTATCAGCAGGAGATAATGTTGAATAAATTAAATTTTCTGTTTATAGTGTCCGTTTTAGCCAAGAGTCGCTGTTTTCCGAACACTTTCCAGGTTGCCAGTCCTATAGTCTTTCTAGCCGTCGTCGCACTAGTGTTGTTTTAAACTTCACTTGTGACATAAAGTCGCTGTTTTCCGAAGACTTTCAAGGTTATCAGTGTTTGCAGTCTTTCTAGCAGAAAATAGCGACTTTTGGTCATAAGTGACTTCTAGGACAACCCAAATGCGACGTCTGCGAGAAAGACTACTAACGCTGGTAACATGGGAAGTGTTCAGAAAACAGCGTCTTATGGTCAAAACTGACGCTTTAAACAACTCAAGTGCGACGGACTGTAGGCCAAAAGGGACATTTAGAAAAACACAAGTGCGATGGCTGTTGAAAAGCAGCGACGTTAGCCCAAAACTGACACTTGAACCGACAAAACTGCGGCGGATGCAAGATAGACAGATATAACACGAGTTCGAGAGATCATTACGCGAGCTGCTGATTTACTTACACCACCTTTTACCACGACCAAGTGTTTAGTTTGTATGCGATATTTCTACACATTAACGGATAATACATGAATAAGTATAAAGTTTACAAATTATGGCGACGGATGCTAGAACGACTACTAACATGCTGGGTTATTGAGTTGCTCATAATATTAAAATAGATTTGTAGCCGAGTCTTGCCGAAAACTCAGATTAAAACCCACATTCCAGACAAATAATAGTCATTAGGCCATTTATTTCATGCTTGCAAAATTACTAACACTTTCCGTGTTACCAATGTTTGCAGTCTTTCTAGCAGCCGTTAGCACTTGTGTGGTTTTATACGTCACATTGGAGTTTTTAGCCTCCAATTCTGGTTTCCATACTTCAGAAAATACATTATTCCGTCCCGAAGTTATGTTTGGACCGGTACTGTAGGCAGCTGTTCAATACGCTCACTTCAGTACCAGTCCTACCATCATTTTAGGACGAAATAGCTTGTTTTCTAACATCACTTCAGGAAGGAATAGTGTTTTCTACCATCACTTCAGGACGGAATAGCCTGTTTTCTAACATCACTTCAGGACGGAATAGCGTGTTTTCTAAGGCTTGGGTAGCAGAATTGGATAATGAAAGCGGTTCAATCATGGAAAACAGCATTCCAGCAACTTCGACCGATCGAAGATTGTTCAGGAGCCCCAAATGATAGACACGATTTAATTTCAGCGACAAAGTAGCTTTTCACATTCCAGTGTTATTTTTCATTTATGACGTGGCCGAGTGGGTAGCATGTTGGGCTCTCCTCACAACAGACATCCATTAGGAGCTGGACTCCGAGTGCGACATTTTGGCCTGTCTCTTCAATGGTAAAAAGGCCAGCTCATAAGCGCCGTGGGTAAAAAAAAGGCTATCAGGTGGCTGCTACACAGCAACCCGCTATATAAGAAATAAATATCCAAATTACGAATTTCAATTTATTTCAACGTTTCCGAACATCCTCCAGGATGCCAGCTGCATGTTTCGCTACGAGGCTGAACGGGTGGTCGAAATATTTCTGTGTTTCTTTGAAGGTAATTATGACCGACCGGACGGAATTCTTCACGATGTTTCATCGTTACTGCATGAAGTGCAAACTAGCAACAGTGGATGTCATTCGTTTTTTAATTGCTGCGATATGGAACAAACGAACAGTGCGGGCTTAGTAAGGATGCAAACAATTTTCTTAAGTGGTAATTACAGAGCTCTAAGGTTGGCAGCATAAACTCCGCCACAAACGATATTTCAGTAAAGTAAGGATAAATGATATCATGATATACATTTTTAATCAAGGCCTCTTCCGGATCACATGAACTGATTGTATACAATAAACAAACAATTTTGATAATTTTCTGCATACCTCTAAAATAAGAACATCTAATTTTAAATCTCTGTCCACATAAACACCCAGCAACTTTCCGAAACCTGACAATCCACCTCTTTGTTTTCAAAATAGGCCTCCAGGTCGCGATTCACACCTCAATTGCGGTGTGAAGAACGGATAACAATAGTCTTGTCCCATTTACTGACAACCTATTGACGAGAGTCCAGTGTTCAATTTTATTGAGTTCAAAATTAGGTTCTTTATCAGAGTTTCATAATTGATATGCTTACCCGCGAGCGTCTCATCGTCGGCAAAGACAATTGATGAGAATCGTAATGGTCCTAAAACACTTCTCTGCGGAACATAAATATTGAATGTTTTATAATACGATTATTGAGAATCTGCTACTACATATTGCTGGCGATTTTCCTGATGGCTAGTCAGCCAATCCAATGGAAGCCCTGTAATCCAATAACATGTTAGTTTTTAAAATAGCCCTGATTGATTTAACGATATTGAAGGCTTTCGTGAGGTCTTTCAATACACTGATACCTCAATGCTGATCTTCATTTAGTGCATCATAAATATATTCCGTGATATTGGTTATAGCATCAACGGTGAAAACTTGTTGAGGAAGACAAACTTTTATGAGAAAATAAGTGAGAAATCGTTAACCAACTAACAAGCCTGGTTGCCAGACAACTCACAAAAACCTTGCTAAAATGTGGGAGCACCGAAATTGGACAGAAAAGTCTTTGTATGTGCAATAGGCTTTCAGAGAATGTACTTAAGGCTCCAAAGTTAGGTACGTAACTTGTATTCGCGTTCTGTTTTCGACATCCCTGTATCGAAATTGTACGTTTTAAGGTATGTATATACAAATTAAAAATCCTCCAGACGTATAACTGGATCCATACAATCATGAAAACTGACATTATTGCATACTATTTCGTTTAAACGGCGTTCATAGTACATGCTTTAAAAAGGTATTAATAAGTTGTAAAAGTTGTTTTGCAATTACACGTCTCGCTAAATTTCAAATTTTGACTGGTAAGGAATTTTGCCCAATATCCTTTTAAACTCTTTTTAAATTTCCTTCTCCTTTAAACTAACAGTTATTTTGATACAGCCAGCTAATGGGACAGGCCGACCTGATAAA
>SDVV010045544.1:0-10057 GCA_016164225.1 Gammarus roeselii
TATATATATATGCCCCTCGAGCATTTCGTCTCGAATACATGCAACCTCCTCCTCTCTTTAGCCCTCTCCTCCCAAGCTTCAGCCTTATATAGCATAGTTGGCATTAGCACCCCTCATACAACACTCTCTTTGCTTCCACCCCCCAACGTTGTGCAGCTCATTACACCCTTTAGTGCACCCAACACTGAACACCTTTCCTTCACTTTCGAACCTACCTCAGCTGTCACTAATTCAGTCTTATCCACATGAGATCCCAGTACTTAAAGCACTGGACTTCCTCCATTAACTCTACTTAGGAAGACACTAATTCTGCTCGCATCGACATTATTCGATCATCTCATTATTTTAATTATACCCACGGTAACTCGTAGCTTTCTCCTCTCACTCACTCAACCAAACTCCTACACTAACCTACACAACTTCTCCGAATCGGCCACGAGTGCCGTATTATCATCTGCTTACAGTAACAGACTCGACTGATTACTCCGCCCATCTACTTCCAACCGTTCTAGCTTTGACTCATTACACTCGCGTTCACCTCCCTGACCACACCTTCCAATAAATCATACACAAACGGTTTTGCGTTATTGTCTCTTCTTAAATCGAAGCATACAGAACGCAAATCTAAAATGCATATAATGATGAGTCAAGACCAGTCAGATTAAGTAAGCTTATAGAGTTCAAAACAACTGTTTTAAACGGAACCGACCATGCATGAACGACAGCAAACATCTTTCTATCATAGCTGAACATTGGAACATAACCAGAAAATTACGAAAAGTAAATTACACAATGAATATACACTATTATTTGATGACACATTCTATTGCGATCAGACATAGGAATATGTTGTATGCTGCGTAACAGAATTAAATTCCCTTACATCGTATCACATTTTTTTGCAAAGTTAAATGCATACCACGTCATAATTGATTTTCTTCTGATGTTTACCTCTGCGTGAGATACATATGCCTTGCAATTAGAACTTACCATGTATGATTCACCGGACGTCCTCTTCTTGCCAGATTATAAGTGAATGCTGCAGCCTGACATTATTTACGGTCTGGCCCCGATGGTCGTTGATCAAGATTGATTCGAACGTAAAAACTGCGATTTGCTTGTGTCATCTCGGGAATTGATTACATTGACCAGCCTCCAGTCGCAGTGGGCGTGTGAGGATTATATGCAATTTGTATAAAACTGCTCGTATGGACGGACTTAATTGGATGATTTAATTAATTACTGATATGTCTAGGAGTATTTGTTGAATGTCGGGAGTCTGCTGGGTCCTCTGTGCGTCTGTTGGGTCCTCTGTGCGTCTGCTGGGTCCTATATGCATCTACTGGGTCCTCTGTGCGTCTGTTGGGTCCTATGTGCGTCTGTTGGGTCTTCTGTGCGTCTGCTGGGTCCTCTGTGCGTCTGCTGGGTCCTCTGTGCGTCTGCTGGGTCCTCTGTGAATCTGCTGGGTCCTCTTTGCATCTGCTGGGTCCTCTGTGCGTCTGCTGGGTCCTCTGTGCGTCTGCTGGGTCCTCAGCCGGTACCTGGGTTATTTTCAAGAGTAAACGCTAGACAGTAACGGCCGCCGTCACCAGAGGTTGCCGTCACCAGTGGTCGTGGTCACCAGGGGTCGTCGTCACCAGAAGTTTCCGTCACCAGTGGTCGTGGTCACCAGAGGTCGCCGTCACCAGGAGTCGCCGTCACCACGGGTCGCCGTCACCAGAGATCGCCGTCACCAGTGGTCGTGGTCACCAGAGGTTGCCGTCACCAGTGGTCGCTGTCACCAGAGGTTGCCGTCACCAGTGGTCGCTGTCACCAGAGGTCGCCGTCACCAGTAGTTTGATCATCAGAGGTCGCCGTCGCCAGTGGTCGTGGTCACCAGGGGTCGCCGTCACCAGTAGTTTTGGTCATCAGAGGTCGCCGTCGCCTGTGGTTGGGGTCACCAGGGAGTCACCGTCACCAGGGATAACCGTCAGCAGGGATCGCCGTCACCAGGGATCGCCGTCACCAGAGGTCGCCGTCACCTGGGAGTCGCCGTCACCACGGGTCGGCGCCGTCACCAGAGATCGCCGTCACCAGAGGTCGCCGTCACCAATGGTCGTGGTCACCAGAGGTCGATGTCACCAGTGGTCGTGGTCATCAGAAGTCACCGTCACCAGTGGTCGTGGTCACCAGGGAGTCGCCGTCACCAGGGATCGCCGTCACCAGAGATCGCCGTCACCAGAGGTCGTCGTCACCAGAGGTCGTCGTCACCAGGGATCGCTGTCACTAGGGATCGCCGTCACCAGGGATCGCCGTCACCAGGGGCCGCCGTCGCCAGAGGTCATCGTCCCCAGGAATCGCCGTCACCAGAGATCACCGTGACCAGGGGTCGCGTTACCAGTGATCGCATTCACCAGCGGTCGCCGTCACCAGGGGTTGCGTTTCCGAAGAATCGCCGTCACCAGGGGTCGCGTTGCAAGGGATCGTCGTCACCAAGGGTCGTCATCACTCTGGGTTGTCGTCACCAGGGGTCGCCGTCACCAGGGGTCGCGTTACCAGGGATTGCCGTCACCAGCGGTCGTCGTCACCAGGGGTTGCCGTCATCAGAGATCGCCGTCACCAGGGTCGCCGTCATCAGGGGTCGCTGTCTACAGGGGTCGCCGTCACCTGAGGTCACCGTCATCAGAGGTCGCCGTCACCAGGGGTCACCGTCACCAGGAGTTGCATTACCAGGAATCGCCGTCACCAGGGGTCGCCGTCACCAGGGGTCACCATCACCAGGGGTCGCGTTACCAGGGATCGCCATCACCAGCGGTTGTCGCCACCAGGGGTTGCCGTCATCAGAGGTCGCCGTCACCAGGGTCGCCGTCACCAGGGGTCGCTGTCACCAGGGGTCGCCGTCACCTGAGGTCGCCGTCATGAGAAGTCGCCGTCACCAGGGGTCGCCGTCACCAGGGGTCGCCGGCGCCAGGGGTCGCCGTCACCAGAGCTTGCCGTCATCAGAGGTCGCATCACCAGGGTTCGATATCACCAGTAGTTTTGGTCATCAGAGGTCGCCGTCGCCAGTGGTTGGGGTCACCAGGGAGTCACCGTCACCAGGGATAACCGTCACCAGGGATCGCCGTCACCAGGGATCGCCGTCACCAGAGGCCGCCGTCACCTGGGAGTCACCGTCACCACGGGTCGGCGCCGTCACCAGAGATCGCTGTCACCAGAGGTCGCCGTCACCAATGGTCGTGGTCACCAGAGGTCGCTGTCACCAGTGGTCGTGGTCATCAGAAGTCGCCGTCACCAGTGGTCGTGGTCACCAGGGAGTCGCCGTCACCAGGGATCGCCGTCACCAGAGATCGCCGTCACCAGAGGTCGTCGTCACCAGAGGTCGTCGTCACTAGGGATCGCTGTCACTAGGGATCGCCGTCACCAGGGATCGCCGTCACCAGGGGCCGCCGTCGCCAGAGGTCGTCATCATCAGGAATCGCCGTCACCAGAGATCACCGTGACCAGGGGTCGCGTTACCAGGGATCGCATTCACCAGCGGTCGCCGTCACCAGGGGTTGCGTTTCCAGGAATCGCCGTCACCAGGGGTCGCGTTGCTAGGGATCGTCGTCACCAGGGGTCGTCATCACTATGGGTTGTCGTCACCAGCGGTCGTCGTCATCAGGGGTCGCTGTCTACAGGGGTCGCCGTCACCTGAGGTCACCGTCATCAGAGGTCGCCGTCACCAGGGGTCACCGTCACCAGGAGTTGCGTTACCAGGAATCGCCGTCATCAGGGGTCGCCGTCACCAGGGGTCACCATCACCAGGGGTCGCGTTACCAGGGATCGCCTTCACCAGCGGTTGTCGCCACCAGGGGTTGCCGTCATCAGAGGTCGCCGTCACCAGGGTCGCCGTCACCAGGGGTTGCTGTCACCAGGGGTCGCCGTCCCCTGAGGTTGCCGTCATGAGAAGTCGCCGTCACCAGGGGTCGCCGTCACCAGGGGTCGCCGGCGCCAGGGGTCGCCGTCACCAGAGCTTGCCGTCATCAGAGGTCGCGTCACCAGGGTTCGATATCACCAGGGGCCACCGTCACCAGGAATCGCCGTCACCAGAGGTCGCCGTCACCAGGGGTCCCGTCACCAGGGGTGGGTCACCGTCACCAGAGGTCGCCGTCACCAGAGGTGGCCGTCACCATGCAGGGGTCGCCATCACCAGAAGTCTCTGTCACCGGGGTCGCCGTCACCAGGGATCGCCGTCACCAGGGGTCGCCGTTACCAGTGGTCGTGGTCGCCAGGTGTCGCCGTCACCAGGGTCGCCGTCATCAGAGGTTGCCACCGCTTCAAACGTTAAAGCTCACAAAATGGCCACGACCGTCGCTATTTTATACCTCGGTGTCATTCAGCTTTCAATTTAAACGCTAACAAATTTATGTGCTTAGCATAAAATATTCAGGGCACCCAAGCGGTGCCGTCGTCCCTGTAAGCGATAGGAAGACAGAGGCGATCCACGCACGCGGCCGCTCACGGCGCTATTGAAGATACTAGTTTTCGGTGTGGTGGTGGTCTGTTGAAATTACTGTTTTCATTGTTGCAACCATTGCTTCAACCCTTCCTGCAACTGTTACAGCAATCAACTATTGCAGAAAGCATTGCTGTAACCATTGCAGTAACCATTGCTACAACTACTGTTGCAACAATTACTGCAGCCGTTTCTGCAACCATTGCAGCGACCATCATTGAAACCCTTGCTACAACATTTTTTACAAATATTGCTACGATAATTTTTCACGTATCTCTGTAACAGTGCTGCAACCATTGCTGCAACTATTGCTGCAACCGTTGCTGCAAACATTTCTGCAACCATTTTTGCAACCATTGCTGAAAACATTTTAGCCACTACTGTAACCATTGCTGCATCCATTGTTGTGGGGGTGCGTGGGTGTCGTATGCACACGGCAATAGAGCCAAACAGTATGCAAACGACAAAAAAGCAGAACAGTATGTACAGGGTAACAGACTTAAGTAGTATGCACAGGACAACAGAATCGAAAAGTATACACACGACTGTTTGCACACGACAACCGAGCCGAAGAGTATGCACACGACAACCGAGCTGAAGAGTATACACACGACGAGAGAGCCAAAGAGTATGCACACGACGAGAGAGCCGAAGAGTATGCAGGGTTGCGATCGATTGTCCGTAGTGATGAAACAAGTCTCGGACACTAATGCAATAAGGGATTTTATGGCACAGCGAACAGTGCCTCTCCATTTAATGTATGGCAAATTTGCATGAGTGGACGGCGAACCCAATTGGATCAGGGCTCTCTTTGAAATGGTTGACGGCCACCTATTGAGTGGACAAGGAAGGAGGGGACAGGCGGTCAACGAGGAACGGGATGGAAGGGTGGCGGTCAGGAGGGAGACGGAGAAGAGGGGTGGTCAAAGGTAGAAAAGAGGCACAGTCATACACAGGGAGAAAGAGGGACAGTCATACACAGAGGGAAAGGGGGACAGTCATAAGCATAGGGAAAGAGGAACAGTCGTGCACAGGGGGAAAGTGGGACAGTCATAAGCAGGGGGAAAGAGGAACAGTCATACGCAGGGGGAAAGAAAGACAGTCATTCGCAGGGAGAAAAAGGGACAGTCGTACACAGGGGGAAAGAGGGACAGTCATACACAGGGAGAAAGAGGGACCGTTATACACAGGGGGAACGAGGGACAGTCATACGCAAGGGGAAAGAGGGACAGTCATACACAAGGGGGAATGCATGCGTGCGGTCAGAGGAATAATGACGAGGAACAGACGGTCACAGAAGGAAAAAGGGGATGTGCGGTCAAAAGAAGAGGGGTATGTACGGTGAAAAGAAGAGGGGAATGTACGGTCAAAAAAATAGGAGCATGTACGGTCAAAAGAAGAGGGGGATGTACGGTCAAAAGAAGAGGGAGTTGTACGTTCAAAAGAATAGGGGGATGTACGGTCAAAAGATGAGGGGGATGTACGGTCATAAGAAGAGGGGATGTACAGACAAAAGAAGAGGGGATGTACGGCCAAAAGAAGAGAGAGATGTACGGTCAAAAGAAGAGGGGGATGTACGGTCAAAAGAAAAGAGGAATGGACGGTCAAAAGAAGTAACGGGACACGGCGGTCACAGGGGGACAGGCAGACAGAGGTGAAACGAGAGGACAAACGAACAGATGAAAAGAATTGAAAAACAGGCGGCCGGAGAGGGAAATAAGGACAGCGGCAGTCAGAGGGTGAAAGGGGGAGGAACTGGAGGTCACAGAAGAAAGGGGCGGGAACAATATGAGGGGAAAAGGGAGGACTGGAGGCAGGTGGAGGAAGGAGCAGGGACTGACAGCCAGAAGGATAAAAGGAGGACAGTCGGGCAGAAGCGAAAAAGAAGGACACCGGCGGGCAGAGATGAGCAGGGTGAGAATGGAGGATCGTCAAAGGACGACGAGCAGTACAAAGGAAGCAAGAGTGTCATGTGAAAGCATCCCTGGGGTAAAGCTGGGCTGGACACCACTGCATCACATATTATCATTTTGGACATGCATGTGGTCAGAAGAAAAATGGTTAAAAGCTAATCACTATCCGCAATATAATGCGAATTAATCATGCAGGACTTGGATTATTGAAATTCGAGGATAACAGGTCACGACTTGAACGACTTCAGGAAACAGGGAACGATTGACTCACTGCCACAGACCCCATGCGGGCGCCGCCTTAGATAATCAGCGCTCCATCAAAGTGTTGTACGGGTGTTCCAGCGTTACGGGACCTGAAAGATTCTCGTATAACTCGAAAATTTTGATTCGTCGAAACAACAATTACACCATTGAAAAGAGAAGAAAAAATATATTCAAAGTAAACATCTGTAGTCATGATACATCAATTAGGATATGAATCAAGTTACCATTTACTCTGAGCCCTTTTTAATGGCAACTTGGGGAAGGGAACATCTTGTTTTTATCACAACGCAATACATCAAGCATGGAAGCGTGGCTAGCGCACATCAAGCATGGAAGCGTGGCTAGTGCACATAAAGCATGGAAGCGTGGCTAGCGCACATCAAGCATGGAAGCGTGGCTAGCGCACATCAAGCATGGAAGCGTGGCTAGCGCACATCAAGCATGGAAGCGTGGCTAGTGCACATCAAGCATGGAATCGTGGCTAGCACACATCAAGCATGGAAGCGTGGCTAGCGCACATCAAGCATGGAAGCGTGGCTAGCGCACATCAAGCATGGAAGCGTGGCTAGCGCAAATCAAGCATGGAAGCGTGGCTAGCGCACATAAATCTTTCAGAAGTGTCTTCAGGCAAACTAATTCTCCACCGAAAAAGGTGATTTCTAGATACGCTAGAAATTTTTATAGCAACGGCTCGATTGACAAGAAGAAACCCGAAGGAAGAAATAACATGAAAAGAACCGCAGTGAATATCGATACTGTGCACTAGCGAATGAGTGCGACTCCAGAAATCTCAAGAAACAGAAACGTCAAACACGACTTTGTACCGTATTCTACGAAATGATTTACACCTCTACCTCTATAAGGTTCAAACTGTTCAAGACATTTACATTGCATATAAAGAGAAAAGGCTTCTGTTTGCAAAATGGTTTAAGAACAAAACTTTGAACGACCCTACATTCTTGGATAAGATTATTACATCAGACGAAGCCGTTTTCATCTAAAAATAAAGCATAACACGCAATTGCCGAAATACCTCTGCATTCTCCGCGTGTTACCGTTTGGTGTGGCATAACTTCCCCTGAAATTATTGGCCCATATTTTTTCGAGGATGAACCAAACAACGCACTGACTGTTAATGGTGAAAGATGAGAATAAATGCTGGTAATTTTTTTATTTCCAATGATTAATAAGTTGGCTGACGGTTTTTGGTTTCAACAGGATGGAGCACCAGGTCATATGGCAAGATTATCCATGTCTTCATTAAAGATTCAGTTTCCGCAGAAATTGATTTCTAGATTCGGTGATGTTGAATGGCCAGCTCGATCGCCTGATCTTTTACCCCATGACTCCTTTTTGTAGGGATATTTGAAAAATAATTTGTATCGAAACAACCCAAGGACATTACATGATCTTAAACAGAACATAACTCAAGAAATTGGTTTAATCACACCTCAAACGTTAGCCAAGGTGATGCAGTACATGGTCACGAGAGTAGATGAATGTTTAATACTAGATGGAGATCATCTGAAAGGAATAATCTTCAAAAACTAATCTAATTAAGTCAATTTTTTTTCTTCGCTTTTCAATAGTGTATTTGTTTTATTTTCGACTAATAAAACTTTTTGATTTATACGAGTTTCTTTCAGGTCCTGTAACGCAGGAACACCCTATACATTAGCACAGATTCACTACAAGTACAACTCTGGCATTTAGTAGGGTCAAATACAGTTTGTCACCCTCATTCCCGCAGCCCTCGTATCTGCAGTACTCGTCCCATCTGCCTTCGTCCCTGCTGCTCCCGTCTCATCAGCACTTGTTCTGCGGCACTCGTTCCTGCAGCTCTCGTTCCTTTTGCCCTCGTCCTTGCTGCTCACATCCCTACAGCCCTCGTCCATATAGCCCTGGTCTTAGCACCCTTTGGCTCTGCAGCCCTCGTCCCTGCTGCCCTTGTTATTGATACCCTCGTCTCTGCAACCTTGCTACCCTCGTTTATTCAGCCCTCGTTCCTTGCGCCATCGTCCCTGCAGCCCTCGACTCTGCAACTTTTGTCAATGCAGCTCTTGTCTTGCATCCCTCGTCATAACAGCTCTCGTTCTGCAGCCCTCATCAATGCAGCTCTCGTTCTGCAGCCCTCGTCAATGCAGCTCTCGTTCTGCAGCCCTCGTCAATGCAGCTCTCGTTCTGCAGCCCTCGTCAATGAACTCTCGTCCTGCAGCCCTCGGCAATGCAGCTCTCGTTCTGCAGCCCTCGTCAATGCAGCTCTCGTCCTGCAGCCCTCCTCAATGCAGCCTTCGTCCTGTAGCCCTCGTCAATGCAGCTCTCGTCCTGCAGCCCGCGTCAATGCAGCTCTCGTCCTGCAGCCCTCGTCAATGCAGCTCTGGTAGTACAGCCCTCGTCAATGCAGCTCACGTCCTGCAGCCATCGTCAATGCAGCTCTCGTCCTGCAGCCCTCGTCAATGCAGCTCACGTCCTGCAGCCCTCGTCAATGCAGCTCACGTCCTGCAGCCCTCGTCAATACAGCCTTGCATTAATGTATTATTTACCGTATTGATCCATTTGTATCCAACTATTCCCGGATCAAAGGCCAGTGCCCTGAAACGGATAAAAGGCCACTTTGATCATTCGAACCTGTTTATTATGAGAATGGACTACTGCATTAACGCTGTCGTGTTCATGTTCAGAGTCTTCTTTGTAAAGTGGATATATTTTCATTCCCTCATTCAGATGCTGTGCGATACAGTGTTCGTGATGAATACACCCTGTACAAGGAGCAGGGTAATAGACCATATACAAGGAGCAGGGTAATACACCCTGTACAAGGAGCAGGGTAATAGACCCTATACAAGGAGCAGGGTAATACACCCTGTACAAGGAGCAGGGTAATAGACCCTGTACAAGGAGCAGGATAATAGACCCTGTTCAAGGCGCAAGGTAATAGACCCTGTACAAGGAGCAGACTAATAGACCCTATACAAGGAGCAGGGTAATAGACCCTATTCAAGGAGCAGGGTAATAGACCCTGTACAAGGAGCAGGGTAATAGACCCTGTACAAGGAGCAGGGTAATAGACCCTGTACGAGGAGCAGGGTAATACACCCTGTACAAGGAGAAGGGTAATAGACATTATACAAGGAGCAGGGTAATACACCCTGTACAAGGAGCAGGGTAATAGACCCTATACAAGGAGCAGGGTAATACACCCTGTACAAGGAGCAGAGTAATAGACCCTGTACAAGGAGCAGGGTAATACACCCTGTACAAGGAGCAGGGTAATAGACCCTGTACAAGGAGCAGGGTAATAGACCCTGTACAAGGAGCAGGGTAATAGACCCTGTACAAGGAGCAGACTAATAGACCCTATACAAGGAGCAGGGTAATAGACCCTATTCAAGGAGCAGGGTAATAG
>SDVV010045545.1:0-10057 GCA_016164225.1 Gammarus roeselii
AGATATAGATATAGATATATACATCTATATATATACATAAACATATATATATATGTATATATATGTATATATAGATATAGATATATATCAAACTTACTTTCATTGTCTTTAGGTCGTGGTGTGTTCCTGAATGGGTCGTGTACTTACGTTCAGCCATAAAAGTAACATGTATAATACGATGAACTCTATATTGTTACTAAATTCCAGCTGATGGTCTTGGTTTGCCATTATTCTTCATCTAGATTTGTTGTGTGTATCTATGTATAGTTTAATTTTGTGACGTGAATACCA
The DNA here is from genome assembly GCA_016164225.1 of Gammarus roeselii. NCBI lineage: Eukaryota > Metazoa > Arthropoda > Malacostraca > Amphipoda > Gammaridae > Gammarus > Gammarus roeselii. Next base: position 292 of record SDVV010045545.1, read on the forward strand.
TACCGTTTGTGTACTAATGAAGGTTTGCATTGTATTTTTAATTTAAAAGCGAGTAGAGGGATTCCATGTCAGATTCATTGTGATAAGAGTCTTGGTTTGTTTGATGGTGAGTGTATGGGGCGACTGTTTGTGCCGTCATGCTGTCGCTCTCTTCAGCGGGGGAGACGTGGCCATCATTCTATGCACATATTATTTATGACTTCGCTTTGAAGTTAAACCCGCCTTCCCTCAGACGCTGGTGGGGGAGGCTGTTCTAAGTGCCGAGTGCGGGCGACAACAGTGCAGTCAGGATAGTTTCGACTGCTGCACGGATGAAGAGCTCAACACCACAAACTCTTTCGACAGCGCGGCTGTACTTGGAGGAGAGGTGTGTGAAGACCATTCGGCAGGGCGCAACTGTGTGCTGCCTGGAGCAGCTGGTGTCGTGGGGGGGCTGTCGGTAAGGTCTGCACCCATGCGGGCGACATTAATCGCACAGAAGCAGGGAAGTCTCATCCACCGCCAACCGTCCGTCATATGCAACACCTCAACCATTCGACCACCCTCAAGTAGCAACTTCAACCATCATCAGAAAATCAACAGACAGGAACAACTGCAGCATCCTTTGGTGCCAACCCAGCAGCAGCACCTTCACAAGTGCTGCCAGCAGCACGGGATTGGCTCTCAGTCCTCGATCCCGGGACTTAGTTTCTACCAGAGCCTGCACTCCAACGGTAATGGCTCTACCCCCAATATCTCGAGATCTTTCGCAATGGAAATGAGGGATGCCCGCGCCAAGGCAATCTTGGTTGACAGGTTTTCGAGAGTCTTCTTCCCACTCTCCTTTGCCATTTTGAACATCATGTACTGGTACGTTTATTTTGAATGGTGATCAATGGTGTCAGCAAATAAGGACATCATGATCCCAATTGGAATCCTAAGAACGAGAGGTTTCTTTATGGTTTTTCTAATAGACAGGTATGCAGTGTTTAGTACTACCGCATCACGACTCCTGACATTTCTCGTTCACTATAGTTCCGAAAATTATATAAGAAGCTATTTAAAAGATTAGGATTGTATCCAACTGTATGGCATCCAGTAAGTTGTTGTGGAGTCATTCCTATATCTTTAGAACAGGTTTTAGAGACGTCAATGTGTGTGGATCACACCAACAAAAACATTAAACTATTTTAGGCTTACAATGATGCATTTACTATAGAATAAGTACTGAACATAAAAGAACAATCACTATATCCAGTACTGAAAAGCATGAAAATCACTGTCTAGTACTGAAAAGCAATGAAGAGACACTATATCCAGTACTGAAAGCAAAAAACAGACACTGCATCCATATCTTTGAGACAGAAACTTCGATAGCATTAAATTCGACCACAATTTAACAAGATTCGTCTCCGTAAAAGCCCATAATCAGTTCAGCTGAGCAAAATCACAAAATGTATTAATGCTCTTGAATGACACTTGAGATTGTTCTTAGTGCGCTCTTCTTGCGGCCAACATAAACAATTGCAACCGTTAGTGCGTCGCTCAGAACTAGTCACCGTTTACAGCGCTATCCTCTTTGGATGAAGGGGGTGGCAATGAGATGAGCAACTGAACTCTCTTTAGATTTAGCCATGTTTAATGGAGAAGGCCAAGCGCAGCTAATGCGAGATCAAGCAACAAATGTCGTCGCCCTTAGAGGTTTTAACTTACATCATTGGGCATGACAGTCGTTACGGACGTATACCATTACTGAACTTCTGGGAACAGTACTTACTCTGTTGTTTAATATGCACCGAAATGCATGTTGATCTCTATTGATAACCTCTAACTCCCAAATGTGTATTATCTTTTCAAACTAACATTGTTTCCAATGCAAAAAAAAACAATGTTTACTTCTTTTAGGGTAACGTATTGATTGTTAAACCAAGCGTCATGAATTCTGGTGATCTGGTTAGCAGTAGTGATTAGATTCACTTTCGTACATTTATTACTTTAATCTTATTCTAGCTATGATAATATGTTCGACTAACTCTGTGTGCAGATGCTGTTTCTGGTCCTTAGTCAACATTCGAGACAATGCACTTCCACTTATAATTGAAACTCAAAGGAATAATCAAGAAACACTCTAACTTACTTGTCATGAAGTTACATTTTCGTGTCACTAGTGTAAGTAAACATAAGAAATCTCTTCAACCACTAGTTTCATAACTTGCTAAACAAATGTTGTGTTTTATGCTACCGTCTGATTGAAGTGTAGTAAGTATATTTAATTATTTTAATTTACCAGATTTTTTGAATAGATTCCAAAACTCAAAACAGATTCTACTGCGCAGTAGTCGATAGCTTTTATATGCAACGCACTCGTAAACTAATCTTATCCCTTACAGCGGTTCGTATTTAGATTGCATCTGCAACCTAAACAAATTATTTGCTCAAACCTCTCGGAGTGTTTTTGTGTTCAATTGTGGTCACATTTTTATCACAGAAATAACCATTTTGGAAACGACATAGAACAACCGTCTGGTAGGTTATTCTTCAGCTTTTAAATCCAAACGCCACCACAATTTGTAATTTTTGCCTATGCGGCATGAGTAATTCTTTTGAATGCTGTTTGCACGTCTTCGACAATCTCTTCTTAAAATTCCTTACTTTCCCTCTCCCATACACCGAAACATGTTTGGATTGGTAGTTCACGGCACACAGAATGCCCTCCAAGATTGAAAGGTCACGGTGGTCATGGAAAAGGTATTACATGATTCACTATGTCCAGGTTTCTCCTTGTGCGTTTAGACGCTTGGGCGCAGGACCCAGGGTCTAGGTAAAGGACGGAGTGAACAACGATTACTTGGCTGTTGCATCACAGTTGGTTCCTATTCATCAAAATTATGCTATTTTTCATATGCCAACCTCCACGAACCAAGACGAATTTACAGTACCATGTCACAGGCTCATTGGTTTTTCGTAAGAAATTTGTTGAGAAATGCATAAATATTTTTGACCAGTATCCTATCTTTGTGGTTGTTATGACCAGCACCAATAGTGTGAATAACAGTCAGTGAATACGACCGGCTAAGGCATGGCTTGTGGTAGTGAACCAGTAAGGTTACCGGCACTCACAGTACGTCAGCCAACCTTGCTCCTCTGCTTTGAAATGACGACATCTGGAGGAAAAACAGTTAGACTTTAACTACTGCATATGCTTGGTGAAGTCATTTGGAGGATAGCTGAAATTAGAATTTAACTGCCGCATCTGCTTGGTGATGACATAATCTGGTTGATGGGCGACAATTTTATTTTAATTGCTGTATCCATTTGGTGAAGCCGTCTGAAAGATGTATCGATTAAATTTTAACTGCCGCACCGTGCATGCGCAGTAGTACTCCGTACGGATTATGGAGAGCCAGCAGTGAACATTTTTTTCTGAATAATGGTTTTGTTGAACTTTCTTTAATAGGGCAAAAATACTTTGATACTGGTGAAGAGATAAATTGTGTTAATATGTTTCCTCAAACAGATTCCACTACGAATGCTCCTAAGGCATCCGGGTATTGCAAATACGGCAGCAATCGCCAAAAACTTGCAAAGGCGTAGTTCAGTTATAAGGTTTGACACCCGTTGATGCCGCTGACCTAACCATGCATACCTGAATGGCATCTGCATTAAATATGGAAGTGGCTAGAGATTGTGTTTATACTCAAACTAATTAATAACTAGATGACGTCGGTTTCCATTTTGTTTCAGTACATTCACTCGAGCCTGATCGGCTTGTTTGCTTCCTCACATAGTTATGCGATTTGTCGGAGTGTATGCAATTTATGTCACTGAATGTCTGTGATTGTTTCACTCTACAGTCTATATAATACGCATATATCTATATTGCTAACAAATTTCTACCTGTCTGTGCGCAGACCTTTTGAATGAAATTCATGTTTTCTTTACCGATATATTTTTTCTTTCGGGAGAGGCTAGGGTTAACGATTACTGGGAGTCCTTGTGGCTGAGGAGCGCGGATTGGCGTGATTTTGCCGTGATGTGGGTCACCGCTCTCTCTCCGGGACACCCGTGCAGTGCAAATTAATCAATCTCAAGGCTTCTTAGATGTGCGAACCGCTTAAATCTTCTTTCTATTCTGCTGGTCAACTTACTCACCATAATACAATTTAACAATTTACGCACGGTGAATTGGCACTTCGATCCCTATTATTCTTCGAAGCTGGGACGAATTACCCCCACGATACCTACACGTCGTAGTGTTGTTTAGCCTGCTTGCAATCGATCACTAAAATCATTGCTATGCGCTTCACCCAGCTTCCGATCTCTATGTTACCTCAACTTGGGTCGTTGCTGCCTTTCAAAATACATTTGATTTTCAAATTTATTCCATCTGCATCACTACGGACGCCAAACTCCTGACTACCGCTACTACTATCCATCTGTCCTCGCAGTCTCCATTCTCTCGGCTTTCCCTGCTGCCGACTAGCGCATGGACCAACAACGGCCGACAGCGCCTTCAGGCAGCCCTATATTTGCGGCGTGCAGGGACAGATGTCGTGCAACGAGACAAAGCCTCCCAATTAAAAGGAGCTCGACTCTAAGTCGAATGCGCACTTCGCGCCTTACATCAGGCTTCCTTAGAATCGGGGCCCTGAGGGAATTCGCTAACGCACCGATCGTCCCCCCCCCCAGGCTCACTTCGAGACCACTAAGGGCAAGACTGCCTTTTCTTTCCGGCACATTCCGGCAGAAGTACGTACGAAGGATGTCCAGCTCCGCGTTCAGGTCGTTCATACCCTGCGCAGCTAGGTCCTCGGCGCATCACTGGCGGGTAGTTTTGCTCGCATCCGTGATCCCGTCTTACGGATGGCACGCAAGTTCCCCCGCAGTCACTGCATTGTTAGTAAGAGCACTCCACCCCACTCCAAATCCTCAAGTGACTCTAAAAAACGCAAAACCACTCCTCTCCCGTAAGTACACGCGTGCGCGAAGCCACGCCATGGACTAAACGCTTCCTGTCCAAAGGCCTCTTTTAGAGGGGCGCCACAACCCCCTCCTCTCGACTACACTGCCTCGGGCCAACAACACATGAGCCTTCTCGACGTCCTCGTGTTAAACTTCCTGCGCAAAGGCGTAGTCACGGCAGAGCCCTAACAACCAGCTTTCGCATCTCGTATCTTTGCGGTCCCCAAGGCTTCGGGAGGGGATCACCCCGATAACCGCGTTTCGAGGATCCAACCTGCAACGAATACGAGCGGTGCTGAAGTCCCCTCTCTGGGTCACCAAGTTGGATACCAAGGACGCTTTCCCACACGTCACAACTCACCCCAGGTTCCAAAAGTTTCTGGCCTTCAAACTATGAAGCCAACGGTACATTTTCTTGGCCCTCCCATTCGGCCTCAACCTGGTACCAAAAGTCTTAACAACGATCGCGAAGTTACTCCTTTGCTTGCTCCACCAGTAAGGGATAGATGAGGCCTTCTACATCGACGACTGGCTGCTCCAGGCACCGATGGCACATCACTGCCGGTGCACAACCCAGACGACCTGAGACTTTCTCCTCAAGCTCGATTGCCACGTCCACCTGGGGAATTTTATTCCGGAACCCACCATCAGTTCGACTTCCTGGGGGTAACACTCAATAGAGAGGCCGGGCCCATCGCCCCGACCTCACAGCACATTGACCGCCGCAGGGACATGGCCACGGAGATATTTCCCCACAGAACTCTCTCACTTCGACAGCATCAGAGTTCCCTCGGCCTTATGTATTAAAGAACGCCTTACCTACGCCATGCAGCACTTCCTCAACGGAGTGGTGCTAGCAGCACGATCCCTGCGCCTATCCAGCAAGCCCAGCCATATCAACAATCCCTACCGCCGCGCCGTACCGCATTGTATCAGCGAGGCTTTCCTTCACTCCCGCGTCCGTTCCTGTGGACGGACGCATCGGGCGACGCGCGGGGGCTGTATGCTGCTGCGACCAGCAGTCTTACGGCCGCTGGTCGCCATTGGGATGTATTCTCTATGTTACGTCGAAGGAATCGCCGGCCATCGTATATGCGCTGCGGGCACGAGCTCATTGGCACCACATTACAATCAGCTTGCTGTCAGACAACTTGGCGGCGGTAGCCATGGTGAATCACTTGGGCTTCAGCAAGGCCTCGGCGTGACAGAAATTCGGAGCACAGCTCCTAAGATCCTCTAACGCAGTCGTCTCTTGCTTCTCACGACCTACCTTCCAGGATCGCAGAACGTCTACGTCGATCAGCTCTCACGCCTCTTACCAGTAGAAAAAGAGTGGACGCGAACGCCTCAAGGCCTCTTCCTACTCTATGCCCTGCTCGGGACTAGGCAAATATACCTCCTCGCGCATCCGGCAAACCACAAATTCTCACTTTCGAGCTCCGTTTCATCACCCACGACCTTCTTCCGTAGTTTCCCTCCAATGCGACGGGACTCAGTGAAGGGAAATATGTCTGTTCCCTCCATACAACCTGATCCACCAGGTGCCCCACAAGCTCGAGACTTGACGTTACAGCGGCGTCCTCATGGTGCCCAACCACCCCAACGCACTGTGGGGGTCCAAGGTCGTCGAGTCCTCGACGTGTCCCAGAGCGTCAAAGGCAGAGAGATGCCTCTAACATCACGACCCTTCTCGAGTTATCTCGCATCAAGTTTTTCAAAACGGTGCTCACCATCAAATACAATAGATTGATCGCAGACACCCTGGTCAACACGCACAGGCAGTCCACACAACGCCAATACCAAACGTTGCTGGACTGGCAAGTAGAAGCAGCTTGTTCCTCGTACAGTTTTGACTTACAGGAAGGCGCTTCATTTGCCTCTCTTTCATGGGTTTGGCATCACGACCAGCGAGGCGATCTTCAAGGAATTGGCATAGGCCCAGTTTCACGAGAACCCACCACAAAGACGTTTCGTACCGCAGTGGAAGTTGGAGCCGGTTCTCGACATGCTCGCCTCCCCTCGCTTCACTACTCGGGTGACGTCGGTATTTGTGCTCTTTCAAAGACTCTGTTGCTCGTCGCTCTCGCAGCAGGAAACAGGGTCTCTGAGATTGCAGCAACGGCGCTCACGGGACTACATTTCTTCAAGAACCCTACATGCGCACTCGTTCGGATCGCTGACAAGTTCTAGTACTGAAATCAGACCCTCACCCACACGCCACCGCTCATCTCTATCGCCTCACTGCTGCCGGATGACCGGGCACACGGCCTGGGCCGTATGACCATACTCAACGCCCTCGTAGAACGATGTCCGTCGAACAATGGCTCGTCGCTCATCCATCCTACTTCAGGCAAACCACTGAGCCATCACCTCTAGCTTCTCACGACCAACCTTCCAGAATCGCAGAATGTCTGGGCCGATCAGCTCTCACTCTCTTACCAGTAGAAAAAGAGTGAACGCGAACGCCTCAAGGCCTCGCCCTCCTCTCTGCCCTGCTCGGGACTAGGCAAATAAACCTCCTCGCGCATCCTAGAAACCACAACTTCTTACTTTTGCAGCTCCGTTTCATCACCCACGAGCTTCTTTCGTGGTTTCCCTCCAATGCGACAGGACTTAGTAAAAGGAAATATACCTGTTCCTTCCATACAACCTGATCTACCAGACCAGGTGCTTCACAAGCTCGAGACGTGACGCTACAGCGGCGTCTTCGTGGTGCCCGACCACCCCAACGCACTGTGAGGGCCCAAGGTCGTCGTGTCCTTCAGCGACTTTTTGCCCGCCCTCGACGTGTCCCAGCGCGTCGAAAGCAGAGAGGTGCCTTTAACATCACGACCCTTCTCGCTATAAAATACAATAGATCGCTCGCAGACGCCCTGATAAACACGCACAGGCAGTCCACACAACGCCAATACCAAACGCTGCTGGACTCGTTTCCAAGCGGAGGCTACGCGCCACGAAGGTGCAGTCCATCAACCAGTCTACTCCTTCCCGTTCCTGCACTATGCCGGAAAGTAAAAGTAGCTTGTTCCTCGTACAGTTTTGGCTTACAGGAAGGCGCTTTATTTGCCTCTTTTTCATGGGTTTGGCGTCACGACCCACGAGGCGATCTTCAAGGAACTGGCAAAGGCCCAGTTTCGCTTCACTACTCGGGCGACGTTAGTATTGGCGCTCTTTCAAAGACTCTGTTGCTCGTTGCTCTCGCAGCAGGAAACAGGGTCTCTGGGATTGCAGCAACGGTACAAACGGGACTACATTTCTCGAAGAACCCTCCATGTGCGCTCGTTCGGACCGCTGACAAGTTCCAGTACTAAAACCTGACCGTCACCCACACGCTACCGCTCATCTCTATCGCCTCAATGCTGCCGGATGGCCGGGCACACGGCCTGGGCCCTATGACCATACTCAACGCCTACGTAGCACGATGTCCGTCGAACAATGACTCGTTGCTCATCCATCCTACTTCAGGGAAATCTCTCAAGACATCATCTGTGGGGCATTACATCTGCTCGTTTATCAATGAGGCCAAACCGCATGCGTTCACTAAAGCTTACGACGCTAGAAAATCTGCCTCATCTCTCGCTTGAACGCGCGGGGTCCCTTTCCAAGACTTCATGTCCAAGGAGTTCTGGAAGTCGCCCACGTGTTCGGGCACAAGTACCTACTTGCAGTGGAGAACCCTAACCAACCTTGCATCTCGCTGAGAACCAGGTGGATAGTCCCTCTCACGTCAAAGGCTTGTGACATTACGCAAGCTTATGCCAAAAACTTTGGCACATATTATAGGGTACGTGTATAGGTTATCTTACCCTATCGTTATGAAGTACTAAACGCTACGGCTTCACGATAAGGATTACGTCGGTTTCCTCAATATATATTTACTTCATCAGACTCACTGCACGGCAAGGTTACCATATAAGCTATGGTACACATGGTAGATCCTACTGCCACTACCTGACTGTTCATTCACACTCCTACTAGAATGCAGTATATATTGATGTACATAATTGCTAATTAGATACTCATACTCTAGGCTCGCACATTGTGTGGCCGCTATGAGCTAGTATATTGGCTGTCGTAGGCACCAAGCAATACTTGTCTTGGCCTATGATCACAGTCCTTACTATCACTTATACAAATGTGTTATAATTTCCAGCAAGCGCTTCTTTGGGAACACCCAGTTTAAGATGCAGCCGATCCATCCAACTTCTGTGCTCTTCTGCCATGGGCCAGTTTGCGCTACTTGATGGTATTTTCTATACTAAACCATTTGGCTCTTAAAAAGTGGAAGAGAATATAACTTTTGTTATCTCGATTCTCTCGATTAAAAGCTATTTCTCTGTTATGTAGAAAGAACCATATGGGGCCTCCCCCCCTACTATTTTAACAACGCACTCCCTATGGTAAGCAGCCTTGCTAGCCATCATGATCGACGGAGCTCCGCAGACCTCGCTTATAAAGGTAGGGAGGAGGTTGGGGGTTCAGCCGGCCAAGGCAGCTGGGCGCCGGAGACTCCACTCTGCCCCTAGAAAACATTTAGACCGACAAGTGCATGAGACGTCACGCTGTACCTAGCAGACATTTAGCCAGATTTTTACCTAAAAACTTGAGGACATTTGAGGAACTAAGAAGTTTCGAAATTCCCGAGTAAGGTTAGAAGACATAGAGGTCTAATTCGGTCGAAAACTTCGTTCAACGAATGTTATCAAGATTCTCTCGTTAATACGTCTCAGTAATGTTTTCTCTTCAAGATACATTCGAATAAAAAGCAGAAACGCAATGCTAAACCATGTATCTCCTACTACATTACAGAGAAATCGCTTTTTAT
>SDVV010045546.1:0-10057 GCA_016164225.1 Gammarus roeselii
GTGAGTAGTCGGCGCTGGCTGGTATGAAGCCTTCATCAATAATGGAGCAGTGAGTAGTCGGCGCTGGCTGGTATGAAGCCTAATCAATAATGGAGCAGCGAGTAGTCGGCGCTGGCTGGTATGAAGCCTAATCAATAATGGAGCAGCGAGTAGTCGGCGCTGGCTGGTATGAAGCCTTCATCAATATTGGAGCAACGAGTCATTATCGCTACCGGCAATGAGTTGCAACAAAATATGTGATTGCTTATCCAAAACTGTTTCAAAGTAAACTCTGATAATTACGAGTGAGGTTAAAGTTCAAGAGAAGTGCTGTTTACAGTCATGGAATTTCTCGGGTTGAGCCTCGTGATCGATCCGGCCATCACGCGGGCCAATCGTTAGTTACCACAGAGGTATCCTGTGTAATCAACGAATTTATTTTGATTTCATGTCAAAACCATATTCAAGAGAATGAATTGTGTGATTTATTAAATTAAGAATCTTTTGTTTGTCCCTAGGTTGACGTTTTGGGAACAAGAATTAGTTCACTTAAACTAAGATGCCATAGTAATCAGCCCACCGATTTTTAATCTTTTCCCAAAAAGTTAGATAATATCAAGTCGCTAATTTCAGTTGTAATCTAGACTTCAGTCTGCGGTTCAACATTTTTTTATTGTAAATAGTTTCCAAGCCCCTCCCTCGTTTTCGAATCAGACATGCACTGGGCCGCTTTGCTGATGCGCATGGTTCGTCACTCACAAGGTCTGCAACCTTCAATCAGTGCGGAATAATGCAGTGGTAAACATTTGCTGAATCAGTCCGAGTGTTTGCATTTGGCGAGCAATTCAAATAACAACTTGAAATTGTGCTAGAGAACAGAAACACATCCGAAATAATAAGTCAACGAGCATATATCATCATGTGGGTAAAGATTGTATTATGAAATTTAAAACAGTATGTTATTTGGTTTACCGTAGAGGATGGCCACGGCGTCATGCCGTCCCCATCTTCCTCTGCAAGTGTTGTTTTTATGGCACTGCCATTTGATTAAGTGATTATATTTTCATTGAAGACCCCTCCCTCCCCTCTCCTTCAAATAATCCTGGGTCCGCCAATGACAATACACGTTACAAACCAAATGAACTTGCATGCCTCATTTTCTAATGTGAATTTTTCATACCTAATTATCTAACCCGTCTAACGAAAAAAACAACCTGTCATTCACACCACGTTATGAAATCATCCATGTATACAGTTGTTTACTGGTGCAAATCCTTCAGCTTATTCAACCGATACAAGGAACAATAAACCAATGACCTACAGCACATCCCACCACAAATACCTGATCCCATTCCTTAGTAAACATTGCGGCGGCAATATCCATCCGTGAATACCTTTCATGTAAACGAAATTCTCTCCCCAGCGCTCTTTAAGGGGAACTAAACAAGAGTTTGAGGTATTCCACGGAACATCGACAAATAGGAACTTTCGGGGAATATTTGCTTCCAAAATAGTCTATTGCTTGTCGTTGCAGGGCCTTTCTTTGATCAGCAGAGATTGGTTGGAGAGACCAGCTAAAATTGAGAGGAAATGCTGGGCTTGCCTCGGGAACCAACGCCAGAGGACGCTTTTACGATGAGTGTTTCCGCCGCCCATATTGATAAGCATCGGATATTGAACGGAGGCCCGAGCTACATTGATGGGGTGCTACTGGGGGATGGGGCTCTAATCTGGCATGGGGTGCTACTATAGGATGGGGTGCTATTGTGGAATGAAGGCCCATGCTACTGTGATGGGGTCCTACTGGGGGATGGGGTTCTAATCTGGCAAGGGGCTCTACTAAAGGATGGGGTGCTACTGTGGAAGGAAGGCCCATGCTGTGGGATGGGGCGCTACTGTGGGAAAGAGTGCTAATATGGACATGGAGGGCCTCAGTGGGATGGGGTGCTACTGTGGAAGGGAGCCACGATACAGAGATAGGGTGAAACTGTGGGATGGGAGCCCAGGCTACAGAAATGGGGTGTTATTGTTCAAAAGGGTACTACTATGCGACGGGCAGCTACAAGTGTGGTGTGGTGTACAGTGATGATGTGCTACTGTGGAAAATTGGGCTCACGCTACAGTGATGAGGTATTACTGTGGGTGGTGACCTACGCTACAGTGATGGGGTGCTACTGTGGAATTGTATGTTTCTATGGGATGGGGGTCCATGAAACAGTGATAGGGGGCTATTGTGGAATGGTGACCTACGCTGCAGTGATGGGGTTATACAGTATTTACAAACGTTAACAAGTGTATGATGACCACAACAGGATTTCGACTCAGCCTATGTTGCCTTTTAAGAGTAAGAAAATCGGCTCTGAAGCAGAACGTCAAAGAGAGCCATCATGTTTCAGTGTAGTTTCTTCAGTAAAGGATCAAGAAAGGGATAGGTTGTAGTTGGAAATAGCATTGGAAGACGATTTTCAAAACAAATCGAATCAAACAGAGACAATCTCAAACCACAATGGGATTTGTGATTGTCTCTGTTTGAATCCTATTTAAGCCAATGGTGACCGGTTTCGATGCTGGACATCGTTTTGCAACGAGCTGGTACCGATGCCGGACACATTCCTACCGTGCTGATGCCAATGACTGACATAATTCCAGTACTGGTGTCAATATCAGACACTGTCTCAGGAACGTGCAACACCCGGAGGCTAAAAAGCGATGATTCTAATAGAATTTGCTAAGCCGTTCCGATTGTTTCGCTGTTTGCACCTTTTCAAAGTTTATTCCATTCCTCGCCCACTGAATACGTGCAGGAGTTTCGAGTGATGTCGACGGGTAAGCGCTTACCACTGATTGGTAAGCGCTTACCACTGATTGGTAAGCGCTTAACACTGATTGGTAAGCGCTTACCACTGATTGGTAAGCGCTTACCACTGATTGGTAAGCGCTTACCACTGATTGGTAAGCGCTTACCACTGATTGGTAAGCGCTTACCACTGATCGGAAAGCGCTTAACACTGATCGGTAAGCGCTTAACACTGATCGGTAAGCGCTTAACACTGATCGGTAAGCGCTTAACACTGATTTTGAAAGCATATTGTTGGTCACTCCGTTAGCATCTAGAGTACAAAGGCTCGTTCACTAAATAGCTGGGGGCTACGTTGGGATAGGGGCCATGGTAGAGTGACGGGGTGTTAGTGTGGGATGAGGGTCCAAGCTACAGTGATGGGCGTGTCTGTGGGCTGGAGTTCCACGCTACAGCGTTGAGGTACTTCTGTCGACGAGGGCCAGATTATAGATGCAAGGATTAGGCGGGGACCCGAACTCCTTACTCTTTGCTGGGAAGTGGAAGTAAAGAGTAAGGATTTAGGCAAGGACTCAAACTCCTCACTCTTTGCTGGAAAGTGTAAGTAAAGAGTAAGGATTCAAGCAAAGACTCAAACTTCTTACTCTTTGCTGGGAAGAGTAAGTAAAGAGTAAGGATTTAAGCAAGGACTCAAACTTCTTACTCTTTGCTTGGAAGAGTAAGTGAAGAGTAAGGATTTGAGCGAGGACGCAAACTCTTTACTCTTTGCTGGGAAGAGTAAGTGAAGAGTAAGGATTTAAGCGAGGATGCAAACTCCTCACTCTTTGCTGGGAAGAGTAAGTGAAGAGTCAGGATTTAAGCAGGAACTCAAACTCCCTACTCTTTGCTGGGACGAGTAAGTGAATTTTGATTCGATTTGATTTGAGCCTCATTTCCACCAGAGCCTCAACGTGAGTCCTAATAGGCTCCCCCGTAGGGCTCGATTATCATTGATTCCAGTAGGCTCGCACGCCTAAGTGTGCGAGGAAAAAACGAAACAACGCTTTTAACGTTAGAAAATACGTGAAAATTTTAGCAATGTCAGACGCACGCTAGTGCGCAAAAGAAAACACGCTTACTCGAAACGGATCTTCGCTTCCAATCCTTTAAAACATAAAGAGTGATATGTATGCGCCCTAATGCGTACAGGTAGCATCGTCGAGATTAGTACAAGGTCAGTGACTACACGGGCAACATCAGCTCCGACAGCAACGCAACACAATATTTACAGCTAGCGGTTTAGTTGTATAAATACAATTTATTTATTTAGGTAGGATAAAGACTCACATGAAACGAAACGAATCCTCGCCTCCAACCCCTCAGAACCTCATGAGTTATGTGTCCATACGCCAGTGCGCTCAGATAGTATCGTCGATATTGGTACAAGGTCCACGGCTACACGGACAAAGTCAGCTCCGGCAGCAACGCAACACAATGTTCACAGCTACGCGGTCTATTTTATTTATAGTACAATTTATTTATTCAGGCAAGATAAAGACTCAGACAAACGAATCCCCGCCTCCAACCACCCAGAACTCCAAGAATAACATGCACGCGCGACAGTGCGCACAGACAGCATCGTCGAAATTAGTACAAGGTCTATGGCTTCACGGATTAGATGGACTCCAACCGCAACGCGTCACAAGGTTTTATAGCTGCGCAGTTCAGGTCAACCCCAGAAACTGCATATGGTCCGTGCGAGCGCGAGCGAGCACAGACTGAAGAAGAAATACTCATTCACAAAATCACATATACGAACTCCTGCACAAATATTCCAGCGTTATATTATTGTGGATCGTGAAAAAGAAAGTAAGAGAAGGTTCGTCATTGGCAGAAAAACTGCTCAGATTATTGATTTCGCACTGATTGTTCGTTCAAGGGGATAGGGCGGAAAGGGGCATTGGTCCCTTGGGTCGCAAAATAGACCGATGAATCCCGGAGGGTGACCCATGTCCTCCGGGTCTTCCCGAGCTCTCCGAGTCCCCCGAGACCCCTCGCCTCAGCTCATCTCGGCTTGTCTCGAATCGTTTCGGCCAGCTTCGGCTCGTCGCGACCAACTCGACTTGCCCCAACATGTTTCGACTGATCTCGATGCACCTCGACCAGCCTCGACACGACCCTCGCCCTCTGCGCCAGCAATCCGCGGACTGTAATGGTTTTTTGTTCCACTCAAGCATCTCACATAAACATTTTCTGTGTATGGGTTTTACAGCACTGGGAGGGGGGAGCAGAGGTTCCAAGATTCAGAGGGGCCTCTAAAGGGTCCAGCAGTTTCTCAAAAGGGTCCTAAAGAGTCTCAAGGGTGTCCCAAAGGGCCCCAGAAAGGTCCAAGTGGATGCTTCCAAATCCACCTGGTCTCCCAAGTCCCCCGGGTTCCCGAAACCCTGGGTCCCCGAGTCCCGCGGGTCCCACGAAAACCTCCCCTCCCTGGGTCACCTTGTCTCAACCAACCTCGATACATATAATAATAACCAATCCAAAATCTATCACCATGAAAAAAGGGCAGAGAAAAATAATAGAGCCCAAGCAAGAAGAAATAATAAAATACTGAAATAAAGTGTTAATGATCCATAAAATGAATAATCATCAATCCACCCCAACGAGTTAGTGAAGAGTAAGGATTTAAACAAGGACTCAAACTCCTCACTCTTCGCTGGGAAAAGTAAGTGAAGAGTAAGGATTTAAGCAAGGACGCAAACTCCTCACTCTTTGCTGGGAAGTGTAAGTAAAGAGTAAGGATTTAAGCGAGGACGCAAACACCTTACTCCCTTCTAGAAACCGGGGTCTATGAGTGATGTTCATCGATCCGCCATACGTCGAGCAAGAGTTGCTAGGACTCAAATGGAGGTCTTCACACGCCCAGTGACAATCAAGGATGTCTTCTATTGCATTGTTAGCACAAAGTTTCCATGCCAACATAGTTAAGCCATTAGGTATTGCGCGCCTCAGATATGGTTGTTAAAACGACATTGTAATCGAGTTTCCTGGCTTTGACAATACATTTCCAATAAAATCCAACGAGTTCATCATTACAAATGGGACACGTTTAATTATAAATAAATTGTAGTCCATTGTTACATGGTGCTCAGAGGTTGAAGTTATTAAAATTACATTTTTCGACTAATTAATTATGTTGTAGATGTTTAATCATGTTGTGAGTGTTTAATTATGTTGTAGGTGTTTGCACAATCATCGTAAGAAATTTGTTAGTTCCATTAAGACCGCTTGATGTAGTGTCTACCACTACCCTCAGCACCTTCCACCATGACGTCAGCGGTGCGCAAAACATCAAAGGTGCACAGACAGTTAGGAGTTTAGTTGTTTTCGAATGCAACGTTGTAATGTTTGAGCGGTCCGAATAAATCTTTTGTCTATTGGATCGTTGTACACAACTTGAATGCAACTGTTTAGAATTTGTTTGTCCCCGACCGGCACAAGCACAGAAACTGTATGCATTCCGTGGCACTGAACATCAAATACGAAGTGATTAGATCCGACTTGCCGGAAAGATTTCATCAATTGAACTTCATTGATTTAGAATCTGTTCTCAGGAGTACTTTATAAGCTTGAATAACCAAGAATTTAATTGCCTGATATATTGAAGAGAATGATTGGGAAACATGTAATTGTTTCGTTATACAACACATCTCTCAGACGTGCTTGAAAGAAATCTTAAATATAAAAGGAATTACCTACACTGCGACATGAGACAGTACTTGGAAGAATTTCAACCAGGCAGTTTCAGCAATTTTTCAGAATCATACCTGCAGAGAAAAGACATGAATATTGCTCAACTATTTTTTTTAACTTGTTGCTTTCACGATAACGCATAGGTGAGAACAAACCATACAAATAATAACTATATATCAAACACCGACTAAACTATACTCACACCTTCCACAACCGACCCTGCATCACTGTCTCTCCCTCTCTAAGACACGTATTCCACGACCGACCCTAGATCACTGTCTCACTCTGAGACACGTATTCCACGACCGACCCTGCATCACTGACTCACTCTAAGACACGTATTCCACGACCGACCCTGCATCACTGTCTCGCTCTAAGACACGTATTCCACGACCGACCCTGCATCACTGTCTCGCTCTAAGACACGTATTCCACGACCGACCCTGCATCACTGTCTCACTCTAAGACACGTATTCCACGACCGACCCTGCATCGCTGTCTCGCTCTAAGACACGTATTCCACGACCGACCCTGCATCACTGTCTCACTCTAGGACACATATTCCACGACCGACCCTGCATCACTGTCTCACTCTAAGATACGTATTCCACGACCGACCCTGCATCACTGTCTCACTCTGAGACACATATCTAGCCTTTACTCTGTATTTAATCACATGCACCGCAATTGGCAGCCACTGAAGGCATCATAGTAATTTATCCCATAGAGTCACTGCGGTGGATGCCGTTCTCTTCTGCACAAGATTGACATCTTCCTGCTAAACTACACAATCCGAAGTCACGAGTAAAGGATATTACAACAATAAACCAACATCTTGAAGGATGCCCAAGTCTCAGAAACTATATGGTATTTGATATTGCTAGAATAGACCCTAAATCCCGCCGCAGCCCTACTTTGTACACTATCCCTCTATCTTCCCCTTACAACCAGATGTGCAACCGGTGATGGCGACTTTAGGGGCTGCCAATCCCCAGGTGAGTGATTCCTCGACAAGGCCTACGGAATCGCAAGCACGTGTGTGCAGAAACTTCCCTATTGCCGAGATTTAACCAAACGATTAGAAAGATAGTCGGTGCAGCTAAGAATTATTGTTGTGTTTCTGCATGGACTCAAGGAACTTTCAAGAAACAAGGGTCCAAATCAGCGGGGGCATATCATAGGGACCTTTTCAGTTCTATGAAAGACTCGCGCAAGGAAGCATATCAAGAAGTCCCCATGAGATCAAAGAAAGCGAGTAGCAAAGGGGTCGTATCAAGAAAACCCAAAGAGGACATTTCAAAGAGTTCTTGAGGGATCAGAGGAAGCGTGAAGCAAAGGAGGCATATCAAGGAGTCCAGGTGAGATCAGAGGAAGCATGAAGCAAAGGAGGCATATAAAGGAGTCCAGATGAGATCAGAGGAAGCATGAAGCAAAGGAGGCATATCAAGGAGTCCAGGTGAGATCAGAGGAAGCATGAAGCAAAAGAAGCATATCAAGGAGTGCAGGTGAGATCAGAGGAAGCATGAAGCAACGGAGGCATATCAAGGAGTCCAGGTGAGATCAGAGGAAGCGTGAAGCAAAAGAGGCATATCAAGGAGTGCAGGTGAGATCAGAGGAAGCATGAAGCAAAGGAGGCATATCAAGGAGTCCAGGTGAGATCAGAGGAAGCGTGAAGCAAAGGAGGCATATCAAGGAGTGCAGGTGAGATCAGAGAAAGCGTGAAGCAAAGGAGGCATATCAAGGAGTACAGGTGAGATCAGAGAAAGCGTGAAGCAAAGGAGGCATATCAAGGAGTGCAAGTGAGATTAGAGGAAGCATGAAGCAAATGAGGCATATCAAGGAGTCCAGGTGAGATCAGAGGAAGCATGAAGCAAAGGAAGCATATCAAGGAGTCCAGGTGAGATCAGAGGAAGCATGAAGCAAAGGAAGCATATCAAGGAGTCCAGGTGAGATCAGAGGAAGCATGAAGCAAAGGAGGCATATCAAGGAGTCCAGGTGAGATCAGAGGAAGCGTGAAGCAAAGGAGGCATATCAAGGAGTGCAGGTGAGATCAGAGGAAGCGTGAAGCAAAGGAGGCATATCAAGGAGTCCCCTGTGTGTTCTCGGAACGACTCAATGTATGAGAGGGAGTCGACAACGAGTGAGTGGTCGCAGTGGTCCGTGCATGGTGAGAGTTGAAACAGACAAGTAAAACTAAGCACGTTTACACCCATGGTTACCGAACACCAGAAAAGTAAGTTGCGTGGACATATATATAGTTATTCGTGGAGTTCTTATGATGACTTACTTATGCAGCAATTATTAAATTAAACAATCAAGTAGAGGGGCCACATTCCCCCCTTCACCTCTAGATCGCGCAACAGTACTCTTGTACCCGCTTCTATTATCACGGGCCGCAATGCCGGCTGAGCGGTATTGCGCCTCTGGCAGCTTTCACGCGATGCAAAACGGGAAGTTGATGGGCTGCAATATCACGATCCTACAACTTTCCTCCCCGCCTCTCACGCAATATCAAACGGGAAGTTGATAGACTGCAATATCACGATCCTATAACTTTCCTCCCCGCCTCTCACGCAATATCAAACGGGAAGTTGATAGACTGCAATATCACGATCCTATAACTTTCCTCCCCGCCTCTCACGCAATACCAAACGGGAAGTTGATAGACTGCAATATCACGATCCTATAACTTTCCTCCCCGCCTCTCACGCAATACCAAACATGAAAGTTGATTGACTGCAATATCACGATCCTATAACTTTCTCGGCTGCCTCTCACGCAATACCAAACGGGAAGTTGATGGGATGCAATATCACGATCCTAAAACTTTCCCTGCAGCCTCTCACGCAATACCAAACGGGAAAGTTGATGGGCTGCAATATCATGATCCTAAAATTCTCCCTGCTGCCTCTCACTAAGTACAGAACGGGAAAGGTGAAGGGCCGCAATATTCAGGTACTTCGTCTTTCCCTACCTCCTTCCGCGTAATTCGAAGCAGACGAGTTGATGAAGCGTAAAAACCCAGCCCTCGTACTATACCAACCGCCTCTCGCCAATACATAGGCAGGAAATTTAATGGACCACGAACTTCTCCATCTCCTCTCCCTCAGCCGCGCAACACAAACCAAGGAAAATCAATGGACAGCAAACCCCTCCAACTTTCTCCAACCCTCCAGAAGAAGACAGCTCCCATTTCCCCGTCAGTCCGGAGTGTGTTCGAGCGATCAGGCAAATTGGGCCAATTTGAGCAGGACTTGTTCACCAAACTCGATCGTTGATCAGAACGGTTTGTGATTTTCTTAATCACTTTGCAACGTTGCGTGGGCCCGCAGCAAACATGACGCTAGATCGTCGGCAATATGACAACAGGAAGTTAATTAATACACGGAGTGGGCCGGCGTCGAACATGACGCTAGATTGTCGGCAATATGACAACAGGAAGTTAATTAATACAGGGCGTGGGGAGGCAGCAAACATGACGCTAGATCGTCGGCAATATGACAACAGGGAGTTAATTAATACAGGGCGTGGGGAGGCAGCAAACATGACGCT
>SDVV010045547.1:0-10057 GCA_016164225.1 Gammarus roeselii
TATATATGCGGGTATGGCGAGGAGGTTGATGTCCGCAAACCTAAAAGTCTCAATTATCCCCAACAGGTTATACACAACTAACTATTTTTTAATTAACTTTCAATTTATAAATATTTTTTCTCTCTCTCCTTGCAGAAGGATATGCTGAAGTCAAGGACACGTTTGGCAACAGCAGGTAATTATCAGCGTGGGCTATTTACATATCCAGAAATAGATTGGTAATGCCAATATCTTTGACATTAACCAATGTGGCTTCCGTATGTTTTTTTCCAGCAATTGATTTAACCAATTATCATTTATTTCTCAACAGATCATGATAACAACTCTATCGGGGTTAGACCAGATCAACCCGGAACTTCAGTGATGATGAGGTATGTTTAACGAAAAATCTCGACAGGTTTTTGGACTCTGTAATCAATCTATTCCATTTTAGCGTAACAAAAGTGTTATATTGAATTTTTTCTAAATACATTAATTTTCACGTGCAGATCGACGCAGTACCCTCCAGCAGCTGTTCGCTGGCCAGTCATCGCCCAAACTATCAGGGTGATCCTAATTACGTAACCCCAACCACCAAGCTTCATCCGCTGCCTGTACCTCATAGGCCGCAGGGTCAAGCATGGCAACCTCGACACCCGTTGCAGAGACACCCGATACAGACACCTGCATGGCAACCTCGACAAGCGGGGCAGAGAGCACAGGGCATGATGCATTACAAAGGTTAGTGCATACAAAAAAAAATTCTATGATATTTAGTTAATAAATTATTCCATCTTCCTTCATGAACATCTTCACCATATGTTGAGAAGGCGAATGATCGGTCTAGTACATCCATTCTTAGGTGCTTGTCCTACGATATTAGCTCAAGTGAGTGAAATGTACTACGCTCCAGCATGATTTCCTCGTAACTGAGGAAGCTAACTATAAAGTCAAGACATAGTACAATTCTAGACTTGCACAGTTTTCATTTACTGTTTGAGAACACAAGCGATATTTCATCACAGTTGCACTCCAGTTCCACACTCAACAAATCCTGCTTTATTAAAACAATCACATGTTTCTTCATCTTCAAAATGTTTAGGATAATTTTAGTGTTGGTAGAGTCGTTGACACAAAATTTCCAGCTTCAATGAATGCACACCTCTGGAGAGTCCGGATTTGGGTGACTGCAAGATTTCCTACTTTTAATCAGCTCAATTTTTCGGTCTTGTTGATCAATCTTGAGGAGGAGGAAGTTTACTCGGCGAGAAGCTGATGATGTGTGTCCACTGCCTCTGTTTATCGTTTTCGTTTTGAGTTCGTTTTGATATTTTTTGCTGTCGTACATCTGGCAGCGCATAGCAAACATCTTGCCCACGTTTTCGTGCACTGTTTTATAAAAGGGCGAATGCTGCAGCTCAGACATTATTTGTGCTCTCGATCTTGATTGTGACGGACAGTTTTTCTACTCTCGATGTAAGTAGTGTCAGTTCTAGCATGTCTATTTTTTTGTTTTATTCCAGAGACATCTTTCTGTAACTTTGCTAGTCTATTTTTGATTGTTTTATTATAGATATGCCTATGTTTATTCTTGTAGGATGAATCAAACACCATTGCTGAAGGATGCAGGGGGTGCCCCAAACCGAAATGATGCCCGTCCGCCCCTCGCATGCCTTAGCACAAGCCTCGCAATGTCCGCAAACCCTAGCGCAAGCCCGCAACCAGGTGCTGCTGATCCATTTTCCGTTTTCAGAACAACCCGGAGTTCAGCCTACTGATGGTTCGGCTCCATTCGCCGCTCAGCCTACTGCTCCGTTTTGGAACTGCCTGGAGTTCAGCCTACTGCTGCGTTGGATGCACCGTTGGCGCTGTCTTCTGTTGGACAGTGTGTTACTCAACCTACTGCTGGTTCGTCTTTGGCGCCGTCTCCTGTTGGTCAGTTCGTTACTCAGTCTACTGATTATTCGTCCTTGGCGCCGTCACCTGTTGGACTGTTCGTAACTCAGTCTACTGATGGATCGGCTCCTTTTCGTGAGGCTAAATTTCACCGACCTACCTCTAATGGAATTTCGGAAAATAATTTCGTAACATCAACATTTGTACCGTACACTGAACATGTCAACCTATCGTCCATGATTACATTGGGATCAAAGGAATTAGTGGATCACACTGAATCTGATTTAGGTACATTCCAAAGACTCCAATGCCCCGTGAATGTTAATATGGGCAAATGAGTTGAGGTTGCATCTATAGATGACAAGGACTGGGGGATTAACACAAAAGCGATCCAGCCAACCAAAACCGCGCATTTAAGTGAGTTGATCGTGAATCTTGGGGTAGGATTACAAAGTAAATTGGAAAAACAGGAGCGAGAAGGTAGTGGGTGGTCCATTAAACCAGTAACCGGTGTTCAGCCTAAATTCTACAGGACGGGGGTTAAAGGAACAAAACGTATGGGGAATTATGTTGCTTGGCCCAAAATATGTCCAAGCCTGCACCATATAGTCAATATCAAGACAAAGAATAATTGCGTGCTCACTAGCATGATTGCCCACTTCCACTTGCCTGAAAATACTCACCTTACCTCCCGTGCAAAAACACTTACTGTAACTTTCTATAACTTGCCTTGAACAAATCTGTGGCTTTAGAATATTCACCTAATATAGAAAGGGACTGTGAAGTTAAGATTAGACTGTATCAGCCCACAAAAGAGAAGGAAGGTTATGGTCTGGTCAGTATATACAAAGGCAGTTTAGAGGCCAATGAGGAATGCACGATCCACCTTGTGAAAATCTTAGATGCCAACCATGTCGCACTCATACCGTGTTTCACTACATTTATGAAAACATTCAGACATAATTTGGTTAAAAATCACTTTTATTGTCCATTCTGCATGATGGGCATGGACGAAAGTAAAAAAACTGGGCAGGTAAAATTTTGTTCGTCCAGTACAGGCTTGCAAAACATAAGTATGCCTTAAGAAGGCTTCCATAAGCTTAAGGAGACAATGACACGCGACTACACCCTGGACCCCGTCCATTTAGTGAGCGCCACTGGCTTTGCAATGTAAGCTGCCCTGTACTGAGCCAAGATGAAATTGAAGCTGGTCAAAGAAACTGATCTACTCCACTTGATTGACAAAAATACCCGAGCCGAATTTGTGACGTGGACGAAAAGTATTACCAAGATAAACAATCCCCGATGCAAAGACTTTGGCCCTAAACTACCTGTGTCTTCAGCAGCAATGCGGGAATTAAACAGTCTTTATGATAGATGCTCGGGTGAGCCCCTTATCATTGGCGAAATTCACGAGCTCACACCGAAAAAATTCAAGCATTCGACTTTGTAAACGCGGACTGTTCTGGCGAGTACACGTACATTGTCTGTAACGATGCTTAAGTCAGCGATGAATTTGCTCGAAAAAACAGACAAGCTGCCGCTACTGCTACGTCTCAAAGAAATCAGCTTTGACTATGTTTCGTCCTTCACAAAAAATCTCTTGGCAGGTTCGGAAGATTAAGAGTGCATCTGAGGTGAAATGGGAAAAAATAGTAGTTGGAGAAAGAGAGGTAGATTAGCTGAGTGAACTGAACGTGGCAAGCAGAGTTTGTATCTGCAATATAGAACATTATTTTAGGTCTTATTAAGTCTATGCTGCTTATTTTTAGTGTTTTAGATATCTTCTTACATCCTGATACAATATTTGACATGGTTTTTATAGATATAGAAGATTCCATTTGTTACAAACTCGGTCTTGCTGTTAGATGATTGTATGTTTATTGTAGGACCATTCTTCAATATTTAGGAGGAGGTAGAGAGTTCCCTAGGCAAAAATTCCATGCGTTTACGTTTATTTCTGATTTACTATGATTGATTGTAGCCCGTCATGTAAATTAAAGGAAGTCGAAGGCAATAAAAAATTGCCGACAGACACTTATCAATGGTTGACGGGCTTTTGAGTTCGCCCGACCCAGGAGAGGTCTAGGGTGTTGACCCAATGTGACACTCTCGAGCTACTCAGTTGAGTGGGTCTGGGAGACGATATATTAACAATGACACTTCCATACACTGCCCTTATGTGTGGGGAATGACACATACATAGATGTCTATATTTATTTAATAACTCAGAGAAGCCCTTGAAACTGGCTTTCTAGTTTACTACTCACACACTAACGTCAACACTCACTTTCTAACATCAATCTACTCGGGTACACACATGAATAGATGTATATAGAGAGGATGCTTACAGCCACAGATTATCATATTTCTAACATCAATCTACTCGGGTACACATATGAATCATTATATCCAATAATACGACCTCTACCATGATCAATCTAAGTTTGATCGATATCAACGAGACATAATATTACTAACACAACTTATATGAGCTACTTGCATACGCGCTCACCCGGGTCACACAGTCGGGGTTTGAAGTTGCAAGGAGAGAGCGAGAAGTGCTCATTTGTGTTGTTTCCACAACTCCTGGCTTTTCCTCTTTTTTAGTGTGGTCTTCTACTTGTCCTTGAAGTGGATCCTTCGCGTATTATCTTTACAGCTGAAGAACGCTTTGAAGACGCTAATCTTTCTTTCTTGAAGTCGGCTACTGTTTTACTGAAGAACGCGTTGAAGACGATAATCTTTCTTCCTTGAAGTCGGCTACTGTTTTACTCAGGAACGCTTGAAGACGATAATATTTCTTTCTTGAAGTCGCTACTGTTTTACTGAAGAACGCTTGAAGACGATAATCATTCTTTCTTGAAGTCGGCTACTGTTTTACTAAAGAACGCTTGAAGACGATAATCTTTCTTTCTTGAAGGGATGTGGATACACTTAACCAAATTGTGTTCTCGGGCGAAGGGACTTCACTTCGATGCGGCGGGGCGACTTGACGACTGATACGAGCAGACGTACGTTTCGTGATGACTCTTTCACATTCTGAACCCCAAAAAAGCCCCGTTACCTGTCGACATGATCTTATATAGACTAAACGTGACGTCACAGCCCACAGCTCCCCTGGCAACACCGTGGTGACCCTTCAATATCGAATGGCGCATTATTTAAAAACTAGACGTAACATAGTGGCTTAGAACCAACCTCTAATCCTCAACTACGAACGCTTTCTAAAATAAACGCAATCATTAATGTCTATTGTTTTAACCGCTACCTATATGTACTGCAATGACCTCGTAGCTTGCCTTCTCCAGACAACAATGCCACTGTTTACACAACATTCAGCATCTTTTCCTCAGCGTTTTTCAATAGCGGCGAGTGCGACCTGCTTCGATGATCATCCCTCGACCGAAGGGCAACTGCCTCTGGTTGCGCTGCAACCGCTGTAGCACTGCAGCGACTAGAGCCCGTAGCCTGTAGAATATAGATGTAGACTGTAGACTGTAGAAATTCTAATTCTCGCTACATGATACCCTTAGTGTAATTATTTTTGTAATGTAAATTACAGCAGAGTAGAGCATCTTATTTAGCTATTTTTATAGTTCTTATTGTTGTTGTAGTTTTCTTTTCACGACAATCATAGAAATGTATGTTTAAGAGGTGTAAGTCCGCACTACATCTATGTGGAATTTTCGTAATTGAACCCTAGAACGTGTGTAGTTTAACGTTTTAGAAGACGAATTCCTGGATGGATGGGTCCTGGTGTAGAGGTGGTTCACACTCTTTTGGTGGTCATTTGGACTTCGTCCACGTTCAACGTGAAGTATGTACGTTCTTGTGGACGTCGGTCTTAAGTTCCGTGTGTTTGTTAGAGAGGTTATGCAACAAGCTGCTTATCGTTGTAGGGATTTTCTTAAGTCATCAGTGAGCAAAAGCTCAGCTTTTTATGACCGCACTCGTTGAGACTCATACCAGGCCCATTCTTGACCACTGTACCTTTGTCTAGATGATTCTTGGTTATGTCCAGGATGTGACTTTGCTCGACGTTGTTCAGAGACGATGGACTAATCAGATAGATACATGCTACGTCTGAAGTATTGTACCATGACTGCGTGTTTCCTTTGAAATTTGTTGTATATCAGTGGTAGATTACTGAGAAGTGACCTTGTAAAGCATTGTAGAATTTGTTGTTACGATACAGTGGGGCTTGGATTTGTACTACTACAGGCATAGCATCAGTTAGGTCTAGGAATTTTGTTATAGATTTGGACAGATATCAGTAGTAGGTATAACGACAAAAAAAGGGGTACAAAAACAGGGGTACGAAAACGGGGGTACGAAAACAGGGGTACGAAAACAGGGGTACGAAAACGGGGGTACGAAAACAGGGGTACGAAAACAGGGGTACGAAAACAGGGGTACGAGAACGCCAATGGATAATTAGTGACTCTATGTATGTTATTTGTGAAGGATTTAGGATGTATGCTTTTTATTGAAGGAAATTAGATAGATAATATTTAGGATATATGTTATTTATGAAGGAAATAGATGTAGGATAGCTAGATATTTGAATCTTTTATAGAATGTATTGGTTAGGGTGTTTGTTATTTTGTGAAGGATTTAGGATGTATGCAGGATTTAGGATGTAGGCTTTTAGTGAAGGTATTAGATAAATATTATTTAGGATATATGTTATTTATGAAGGAAATAGATGTAGGATGGCTAGATATTTGAATGTTTGTTATTTGTTACTGACTCAGATATTGTACTTCTCTGACACTGTAGTTATATATTAGGACTGGATGTATGTTTTTTAGTGAAGGAAATAGATTGGTGATAATTAATGGGAGTCTGATTTTGTGAAGGAATTAGATTTGGCTATAATTAGTGACTCTATGTATGATTTGTGAAGGATTAGGGATGTATGCTTTTAGTGAAGGATTTAGGATGTATGCTTTTAGTGAAGGAATTAGGATGTATGCTTTTAGTGAAGGAATTTAGATTGGTGATATTTAATGGATATATGTTATTTGTGAAGGAATTAGATATAGGATGGCTAGATATTTGAGCCTTTTATCGAATGTATTAGCTAGGATGTTTGTTATTTGTTAGTGACTCAGACGCTGTACTTCTCTGACACTGTAGTTATATATTAAGACTGAATGTAGGCTTTTAGTGAAGGAATTAGATTGGTGATTAGTGTATGTACGTTTTTGTGAAGGAATTCGATTTGGCTATAATTAGTGACTCTGTGCATGATTTGTGAAGGATTTAGGATGTATGCTTTTAGTGAAGGATTTAGGATGTATGCTTTATTGAAGGAATTAGGATGTATGCTTTTAGTGAAGGAATTTAGATTGGTGATATTTAATGGTTACATGTTATTTATGAAGGAAATAGATATAGGATGGGCTAGATATTTGAACCTTTTATCGAATGTATTGGTTAGGATATTTGTTATTTGTTAGTGACTTAGACGCTGTACTTCTCTGACATTGTAGTTATATGTTTATTTTCTTCTATTCTGGTCAAGTGACTTGCTTACGATTCATAGAGACTACCCGTGACGGGGTGGGGAAGAGGGGAGGGTTCGACCGGACTCAGGCTGTATCCAAACCGCAAATGCTAATGAGCGATTTTATCTCTTGACGCGCGGACACACAATGATCTTATCTCGAGATAAGAATATCTTGGGGAATTCAGTTGCCTTACGATGTCTTTTTTGCTTTTATTTACGGGTGCTTACGTACGGATTAGGAGTGCTTAGTTAGTTATGCTTCATTTGACACATTTTTCAGAGGATGTTTGATAGAGTTTTTTGCGGTGAGATGCTTGATGTTGAATATAGGCTACGAATATTTGGGTGATAACATTTACATTGTTTATAAAGAGTATAATACATGTATATATATTCATTTAAATAGGTTCATTTACATAGGTTCATGGGTTTCTTTCCACTGCATTCTTTTAATGGGTATTTAGGTATACAATGAGATAAGAATAATAGTATATATATTTTTTTTTTATGAACATGAGACTATACAAGGAACACGTATGAGCATACGATGATTATTTATGTTCGTTTAGAGGAAAAAACCTGCGGAGACAAAGGTGTTTTCATCATTTTCATACGCAAGTATCCTACTTCTGACTAAAGCTCTTCTTATTTTCCCCCAATACTGTACCCATGTGAGGTCATTAGTTGGTGAATCAGATGCAAGATATGTCTGAAGTATTATACGTGACTGGAATAAGTTTAGAAATTTGTTATCGGTTTGAATGGTATCTTAGTAACAAAAAGCGTTATTCTCACGATCTCAGAGTTAAATGTCAGATATTTTGGAGGAATGTATGTTTAAGAGGTGCAAGTCCATTATGCATCTTTATGGAATTTTGCGGTATTGATCATTGCAAATGTATAATGTATCATTTAGAGGACGATTTACTGAATGGTGGGTCCTAGACCATTTTCGGCTTGGCTACCCTTCACCAAAGAAGATATATTTACCTACGATAGCTTAGAATGCTGTGTACAACTTCAATTAGCTTAATATATATATCACATTTTCAATGTGGGGCAAGAGGCGTTAGTGCATTTTCAACGCTTGTTCAATCGAGTTAAATTTAGGATATTGCAAACAACGATTTATTAGATACAATATTTTTATTGAAAATAGATTTTGACACATATATATTTATATATATACATAAATATACATGGGATAACATTTTTACGAGAATATATCATTTTCACACCAAAAATTCGCCGTGAGCATCTTGACGAAACATATGTAATGGTAGCAGTGACAGTCTGTGGCTTCCTTTTCAATGACGTATATTTATTCCTCACCTGAAGCGGTCAACTCGTCTTATTGGTGAAGGATTTATCATCTGGGTATGGTTCTTTCTCTGATCTATTGGCGGTCTAGACTAACGCCCTTAGTTCACATTTTAGATAAATGTCGACTTTTGGGAGAAGTGTATGCAACACTTGCAATCCTATCCTTGTAACCAAAACTTTATATATAGTCTTCAGCGAGCTTTTCATGGACGCTAATTTTTTAATTACTGTTACATGTTTATGACTTCGAATCGTTTCAGGATTCTTCTTGCTTTTACCCACATTTCCATCAATTATATTCCCGCAGATTTCCGAAATGTACATAATTCTCCGAGCACTCAATCGCTTGGGACATGATTCTCTCTCCTCGTGTTTCATTCCCAATAATTTTGAAACAAAATCAGGTATACATTTGATTTTATTATGCAATTTTTCACTTCTTATACTTGTCACCCTTTCATTACCCAATTTAATATTTCGGTTTCCTTCAACGTTTGCAGATTTTTCTTCACATGGCATATCCTCGACATCACAGTCACCGATATCCATTCCACTGAAAGTATCCCACGTTTCCCCCTTATTTCCATTATTTTCAAATTCAGCCAAGGTTTGGGTATACTCCCTCCACTTCACCCAATCTTTATACGTTTCACGTTTGTTTGATACTGGCACCATCCTTTCTTTTACGCTCGCATCCTGTTGAGCGTCGTCTATAACATTAGATTGGAATCCCAAGTCCTGATTATTATGTTCTTTCATTGCACCCAATGCATCCTTAGAGTTTATATTTTTTCCCCCATTTATAAGAGTTTCATATTCAAGATAATGCTGTCCTCTCAGATATTGCCAAAACCCGAACGTCGATCTTGATTTGCTTAATTTTATCTCCGCATTGCAAATAACACATACCCCTGTGTTCTCCTTTCTAGTAAAATTCTTCCATATCGGACTGGGCGACATATTTCTTCCCTGAAAGCGGACCGCTATCTGAATGGCTACAGATATGAGTCCAAATTTATACATACAGGAACTTTAGCGTCACTGCGTTGGCTCATGTATGCGACATTTACATACATTTTGTGCAAATGGCTTGCCACACAATGCCGGATGCATTGATACATTCCCAACCTAACCTAACCTAACCTAACCTAACCTTACCTAACCTAACTTATGTACGGTATTCAGTCATTGATTTCGAGATTGTTCATGCATTTCATCACGGTTTGATCCCGCCATATACCGCCATATGCCGGCATATGCCGGTATAATGTAACTATAATCACGGTTTGAAGCCACCATATACCGGCATATGCCGGCATATGCTGGTATAATGTAGACATATTC
>SDVV010045548.1:0-10057 GCA_016164225.1 Gammarus roeselii
CGGTCAATGGTGCGTCTACATCAGCCTCTTGACCCGGTTAATGGTGCATCTACATCAGGCTCTTGACGCGGTCAATGGTGCGTCTACATCAGGCTCTTGACCCGGTTAATGGTGCTTCTACATCAACCCCTTGACCCGGTCAATGGTGCGTCTACATCATCCTCTTGACCCGGTCAATGGTGCGTCTACATCATCCTCTTGACCCGGTCAATGGTGCGTCTACATCAACCCCTTTACTCGGTCAATGGTGCGTCTACATCATCCTCTTGACCCGGTCAATAGTGCGTCTACATCATCCTCTTGACCTGGTCAATAGTGCTGGGTCCAGGAAGATCCGTCACATCTTGATCCAAGTTATAATACAAGTACTGAGCTGGAAGCTTCTCGCGTCGGAGTCGAGGAGAGAAGTCGAGCGGATGTGTGGCGTGATTGGGGAGGGGGGAAGTGTGGATAGATTGGGGGGGAGGACGAGGATCTGTAGGCCAAACCTGTACACCTCGTCAGAATTGCATGTGAGGAGGAGAAATTCGGTTTGAGTTCACACTGTGTACGACTCTCTTTGTTCATGCACTTTTCATGCGACGTCTATATAAATATACATATATATGTACATCTATATAGACGCCGTGTCTCTGTGTGTGTGTGTGTGGGTGTGATTTAATAACAATTACGAAATTCGTCTTTTCCTGAATTCTGTCTATTGATTCTAATGCTTGATAACAAACTGTTAGATAAATCAGATAAATTGCTCGTTTAAACTGTACAGCAGTCGCATTGGCGACGAAATATTGATATTCTTGGAGTGCTATATGGCTAAATTTCATACGTCAATTCAAGCCAAAAAATTCATGTTATGAAAACTTGTCTCATATAATTTGGGTTGAAATTAATATCATTCTACCATAATAGTACAGTTTGGCGCTGGTCAAGAAGTAACCGTAAATCTGTTTAATGAAAAATCTTCTTTATCTCCAGTCACGATAATATGGGTAACACAAATACTGCACCAATTTACAATATCAGTTATTGAAGTAAGCCCGCAGTCTTTGTAAATAGCCATCTTTGCACACTAGCCATCTTTGCACACTAGTCATCTTTGCACACTCGATTGTGATCCAATAATGGGCTCCCGGATACTTGGCCGTGGCATTATCTTTTTCCTGTTGTGGTCAACTGTCAGCCACCAACAGCCTTTTGTTGATGCGGTCCTTCAGAACCCTGCCCAGCCTCGCCATGTCCTTCAACAGGCACGCGACTATAAGAGGCGGGGAAATTTTATATTATTGTTTTCCAAACTGTCATTTTCTGCCATTCTTAGAGCCCAGGGTATAGGGGTTAATTGTGACCTTTGTTAAATGCCGACGATACAGGTCCTTCACTGGAGGTACCGCCCAGCGTTGGACAAAGGAATGTCATGATATTTTGTTCCTAACTTTGAACCAGGTCCTGCTCGCTGCATGCCGGATCCCGCTCGTTGCATGCCGGATCCCGCTCGCTGCATGCCGGATCCCGCTCGCTGCATGCCGGATCCCGCTCGCTGCATGAAGCGAATTTTGTGTAGATAAAATCATTTTTTGTCTGGGTATACTTTGAATCGTAAAGAACAACGATATTGAAGAGCAATTGATGGCAATACTAAGTTAAATATCACGTGATAGCGCATAAACGTATGCATTTTTGTTGTCGTTTTCAGAAACACTCAAACTGATTTGTAATTTTTGCTATGATTTTTTTTTATAATTTTTATCCCATGTTCAACAGAAGCTTGAAAAAATATTGTGATTATTGAATAATACGTATTAGGAATCTACCCAAGATATTTTAAAATTTAATGAAATAGTGACAAAATTCCCAACTTGACCGCGCCTTCAACGAACACA
The DNA here is from genome assembly GCA_016164225.1 of Gammarus roeselii. Taxonomy (NCBI): domain Eukaryota; kingdom Metazoa; phylum Arthropoda; class Malacostraca; order Amphipoda; family Gammaridae; genus Gammarus; species Gammarus roeselii. Next base: position 1,881 of record SDVV010045548.1, read on the forward strand.
CCGATTCTAAGGTTTCATTTTTGGGGGGATACTCTCGTAGGATTTGGGAAGTCACGACTTGGCCAAAGAAGTTAGGAGCAATTTCATTCGAAGGTCGAGGCTGTAATGGCGGCTATTGATCAACAATGGCCAGTGAGGCTGGACTTTCCTTCCTGGACAGCCGTTCTTGCAGGGAGGAAATCCCGATTTGCTCTATTATAAATTCCGTCTACTCAGTATCTTATATTTCCTGGATTTTTCGAAAGTCAGAAAGTTTGGGCAAAGGAAACGCGACTAAAGGATCCATCTTTGTACGTAAGAAGAGCCTTTCTCACTTCCTTTCTAGGAGTACATTAACGAAAACATGTTACGCTGAACACTAAGAGATGTTTCCTCACCTATTTTTTTGAGGTTGAATTTAAAAAGACAGAAATTTGAACAGGAATTTAGTCAATCGAAGCATTGAATGAATTGTATTCTTTGCTGACCATCAAGATGAATTCAAATGACAGATTATTTTCCATCATGGGTTTTAACTCCAATTTGCTCATCTGTTTAGGGTTTCCGAAGCAGAAACATATTGCGCAACATAATAAATAACAATGGCAAACATAATACAAGTGTTGAAACATCTAGAATCAAATCCCTCCCCTCGAGCACAACGATAGATAACATGATAAACTTCATAGATGAATATGGTCGCAGGGAGACCATAACGTATTCCTTTTGCTCCCCACAAGTCCCACGGGCTCATTTTTTTTCTCATGAGAAAATTTCATGGAATAAAGTCTTTTCCAATCGACTCCCTTTAGTAAAGTGAGAACCGGAAACATCGTCTTCCTTAAAGCATTCGAACTTGGGCTAGAGGCTGGCTGCGTTCAACATCTGTCGCCTAATAGGACGAACAGAGTTAAGTCAAGTTGCACCAGAGCATTCTTCATTATTATTCAGTATTCTCATACTCTGTAAGCGAAACAGTATCGTATACGACTCTGATAACTTCCTTTTGTGTGCCGAAGGGCCCATAGCGGCCATGGTGGAGAGTGTATGAAGGCTGGTCGCTCTCGCGTACACCTCCCTGGTCTGCCGATGGCCTCGTAAACACGTCCAGACATGACTGGAGCGAGTTTGTTAGAGTTCGCTTTAAGCTCTCTGTGAGCAACAGTTAACACGGCTACAAAGCCCCGCGCATGGTATCAACTGCTGGCGCAGTCATAACTTTGTGGGCGCAGAAAAATCTCTAAATACATGCGTTATTGTTATATTGTATGTATAATGTAATTAAAATATATTTGAATATTGTTACCCTTAAATCTGCCTAAAGCGGTTCCTGGATAGAGCGTGGGGTAAAGGAAAATAGATTCTCTTCAGTACATCTCTCGATTTGATCAATTTAATTTGCTTCTAATTCTATAGCCGTTCAGCACATTGTATATTGTTGTCAGGTATTTTATTTATTTATCAGGCATTAAATGTTCGTATTTGTACTCCTACAAACCAGGAAAAGCAACGCAATGAAGAAAAAAAAAACTGACTGCTATCTTCATTTATCACTAGGAAGACCTTCGCCTTCACTGGCAATCGTACAACAAAAGCTTTCGTATTCGAAAGAGACCTGGTTTTCCTTGCCATTCCATGGGTTTCGCATTCACAATTCTACTGGCAAATGTTGTCTGTGAATCATACTCAGAAATGGTGGGTTGGGCGGAGCATGGTGATGCTGGAGTGTGTATTTTGATCACTTCGTCTCTGCTATTAATATAATGGGTGAGGATGTCACTGCTGTGCTGTCGCTACCAAACAAACTTAGCGAAAATGCTCAATTAACTGGAGCACCATTTTAAAACAGAGCGTAACATCTGTTAGGATGGGCTCAAGTATGGGAATACTCTAGTTGATATTAAGGCGGGTGCTGTAGGGGAAGCATAACACTTCCCTCCAATGCAGTTAGTGTAATGTGTTAGGATGATGCTTCACGCAGGAGGCTACCCAACTCTACTTTCATAAGCAGCTTATAATGAAGTTTTCGAAAATGAGGCATGGTTCAACGGAAGAAAGGTATAGAGGAAATGAAGGGTGTAAGGTGCTGGGGCCACTTAAGTGCTTGATGGAGTGCTTGTCTCTGGGAACGGACTCTAGGAGAAGATTGTATGTGGAAAGAGTAGTCACGAGGAGTAGAAAAAAGAGACGTGTGGAGGAAGAGGGATTGAGAGAAGAAAATTGAATGTATTGGAAATTTAATGCTTGAGAAGCCGCAGTAGAGTAGATATGCGAGTTTAGGTGGAAGGTATGCATGGTATGGATGGATAAAGAGAGCTTGGTGAATAGGGTGATGAAAACCGATGCAGGTGGAGGGGAGTCGTACATGTAGATGAAGACCGGAGTAAGGATGGATGGATTGAAGGATTGAAGAAGACGCTAGTAGCCGGAGGTATCAGGATGGAAAAAGCTGGTGTGCGGTAAAGGAATCGGCGTTAGTGAAGAGTGATTGTGAATATATGAGTCTGACGCAACCCTGAGGTGCGTACCCCCCCTTGGTTAAGTCGTTGATGAACAGATACAATTATCGTACCATTAACATCCTGTTAGAGCGGCAGATGCAGCCAATGTACGCGTTGGTTTAGTTTTTTTGTTAGTACACCCCATGTGAAACAGAAATTATTACAATAGTCAGCAATTGAATTTTATCGATAAAATTGAAACAACTAGGTTGCAATTTGTATAATTTGGATATTTTTTGCTTGTATAGCTGGTTTCAGTGTAGCTGCCACCCGATTTTTCCCACGGCGTTTATGGGCTAGCCTTTGACCCTTCAAGAGACCGGAACAGGATGCAGTGGCAGGTGATCCTACAAACCCCAGCTTCCAATAGGAGTCTGTGACTATTATTGAAGGGTCTCTACGTGGAAATCCTTGGAAACCGTTTTAGCGTTGCAACGTGGAAACCGTTCTAGCAATGCAACTGAATATTTCATTATAATCGAGATAAAACATTTCACTTGATATTTCAGAAGGTGCAGGATAATCAATTCCTACTCTTTGACTTCATTATCTTAATAATTATCAAGTCGACAGAATCTACAAAATTAATCTCAATTTTCATTCAAGTAGGTACGACTAACTGAATTAGAAACTCAATGCAGAAGTTAAAATGGAAGAAGGATATTTCTCTATTAAAAAAGATGACCACTTATGCTTTTTACAATATGTTAAAGTCATCCAGCACCAACGTAGCCGTGAGCAGTGGGGAAAACCAATGAAAGCTGTCAGCCCCTGCTGCTAACACTCTTCTCGGCTCATTGCCAATTGCTTTTGTTCATAGATGATTATATTTGTCCTTGTGAGCGTGACGGGAAGAGGGCATGGATTGTCTTTCTGTTGGCCAACCTCACCCTTGGGAATAGCAACCGAATATCTTAAGTTTGATATACAGTCTATTGCTGGTGAAACATATCTTGAAAGAAAAAAATACGGCCTTGATAAGTCTCTCTTTTCATCTATGAAGGAAACTAAAACTAATAGCCGTCCCCAATTGTTAATATTTTAATGTGGTTTTTAGGGCTTTATGGATATAAAGATGCATCAAAATTTCAGAAATATCCCAAAACACAGATAAGTTTACATCAAGCCTTCATCAGCGGGAACTGATCTGGGAACAACATTTGCTACGTACAAATACTGAATAATAACAATCTATAACTAGAGGTTGTAAATTCATTTAGCTTTACATCCCATCAATCATTGGGGAATCATTCATTACAACTTTATACAATATGTCAAGACAAAATGAAACAATACATTGAACTATTGATTTCTTGAATAATAGATCATGTAAGCTAAATTCTATTGACACTTTCTTAATCATTATAATATTCTGATTATACGGGCAAATAAGAGTAGAAAGGTCCAACAAGGGATTTTATTTAGTTCTAATAACGTATTGTTTGACCCCAGAATCACAAATTGTTAAATTAATTACGGAGTCGACATGACAAGTTTCATGCCCGCAGGCTAGAAACATTTCAATAAAATTTAAACTTAGCCTGATAATTGAACAGGTTGCTATATGAAAAAGATTACCGGAAATAAGAGTTTACGAAACAGGAAAAAGACACATTGGAAAGGTAATAACACTGATGAATAACCAATCGTCGACATGACACATTGCATAGAAAAAGCAATTTACTATTGAAAAATTTATGCGCGTGCTTGTTCAAACAGGTAAGTTTTAGGTTCCGTTTAGAGGAGTTTATACCGCTCCTCGTTTTTATATCTGTAGCAATCGAATTCCATGTTTGCTACTCAGTATTGAAAAAATGTTGAAATTGCATTGCTGAGATACGATGAATTGATAAATCTGTATTATTACAAAGATTGTTCAGAGGGTTATTTCTTATTGAGTAGTCGTTAGCAATGTTAGGGCAATAATTCACAGCATTGGAAACAAGCAATGCAGCGGAGATATTAATGATGGGACGGTGAGAGAATATTCCATTGACAAACGAACGGTAAAGTGTGGTCACGGCTGCTGGCATATAAAGTGTGGTCACGACTGCTGGCACATAAAGTGTGCTCACGGCAGCTAGCATATAAAGAGTGCTCACGGCAGCTAGCATATAAAGTGCGGTCACGGCTGCTAGCATATAAAGCGTGGTCACGGCTGCTAGCATATGAAGCGTGGTCACGGCTGCTAGCATATAAAGTGCGGTCACGGCTACTAGCATATAAAGCGTGGTCACGGCTGCTACCATATAAAACGTGGTCACGGCTGCTAGCATATGAAGCGTGGTCACGGCTGCTAGCATATGAAGCGTGGTCACGGCTGCTAGCATATGAAGCGTGTTCACGGCTGCTAGCATATAAAGCCTGGTCACGGCTGCTAGCATATAAAGTGTTCCATTGACACGCTTACGACTGAGAATGATAAGTTTTAGGTTTGTTAGCATACAATTAGTAGGACACATTTAATCATTAAGTCAAAAGTGAATGAACAAGGCCTTATGCCGTAATAATGACACAATTTAGATTTTTGCAACGATGCCACACGGAATATCACATTTTTGTGTACTATTACAGCGAGAAACATGGTTTTGGGCCCCATTGGCAGCTGGCTAATCCTTCAGCTCAATCTGTGTATTAGTAATGGATGTCTTCCCTCTCTTGCAACATGTCATACCCTGTTATGTCGACCTCATCGTCAAGAAGAACAATGGACCACCAGCTGCTAATTGTTACCATGTAGTTAATGTATAAAAGGGAGATCAAAGGGCCAAGATTCGACCCTTGTGGTTCCCGTATCAAGCCTACTGACAGATGATTGTTTGTTATCGTTCCTTTAACTTTTAATCTATTGTTTAACTTTCATTCCAACTTTTGGCAATATAACTAATTCCATGAAGCTCTTACCTTTCTACCAAAATTTCATGGTTCACACAATAGGTAACTTTTTTGAGTTCCCACACACAAGGCTATCTATGGTTCCGGCTGTTGGTCATTCGTGTGATTACACTTCAAATCAAATTTTCTTTAGCTATAAATAAAAACAATACTTTAGCTAACAATAGGGCCGCCGTGGCCGAGGGGTTAGCATATCCGACTGCAGTACCAGCCTCTGGTGCTGCATGTCGCGAGTTCGAGCCTCGGTAAAAACACGGCGGTCATGTGGCGAGGAGATTGTGCGCTTCTCCCCTCTTAGCCACTTAGCCAGTCCTCCTGATACGGGGTAAGCGGCTGTATGTCTGGTATGTCCATGTCTTTACAACAATACTCAATTATTTAGGTTATGCGTTTCAAGCGGTCTTAAGACAGGCAGGAGGGGGGGAGGGGGCTGAACAATTACTCACTTACTTAAATTAATTTGCTATGACAGCCTCTGAGGAACCAATTCCTAATTAGAGCGTATGCAGCCTCTCCCAAATTTTTATTTGATAAATAAATAGTCTGTGGAATAAAACATTCAAACATAAAGTAATATCAGCTTACAAATCTTATGACGTCATCGACATAGGTCGCTGCTCAATGAAGTTATCGAATAAAATGTTTTCATTTACTGGTAAGTGTACCCAGCTAATATTTTGTAGTTCAATGGGAAGCCCTGCGTTCAGAAGAACTCTGACCTTAGCTCACTAAAGCTCTACCAGTCTCAGTGGAAACTGTCACAAAAAAAAGTATTAATTCATTTCCCTAGGCCGAGACAGAAGTCTTCTATTTAATGTATGAGCATCTCACTCCATCACCAGTAGAAATTGTTGCTGATACCATAACCAAACAGTGCACCTGTGATCCGGCTGAACATTACCTATAAGTGGTGTTGTTATTTATTGGCTCATCTAATAAATAATCTCATTTTAATTTCCTCCTTGTAACACCGTCGTTGTGACGCAACCAAATCTCTTCGCGTACCAAAATTGGTCGATCCGGTTACTGTCCGTTCACGCGATTTTCCTACTATCACTCCGACTTATCGCTGCCACTCCGACCTATTGCTGTCACTCCGACCTATCGATGTCACTCCGACCTATCGCTGTCACTCCGACCTATCGCTGTCACTACGACCTATCGCTGTCACTCCGACCTATAGCTGTCACTACGACATATTACTGTCACTCCGACCTATCGATGTCACTACGACCTATCGCTATCACTCCGACCTATCGCTGTCACTCCGACCTTTCGCTGTCACTCTGACCTAACGCTGTCACTCCGACCTATCGCTATGTCACTTCGACCTATCGCTGTCACTCCGACCTATCGCTGTCACTCCGACCTCTCGTTGTCACTCCGACGTATCGCTGTGTCACTTCGACCTATCGCTGTCACTCCGACCTATCGCTGTCACTCCGACCTATCGCTGTCACTTCGACATAGAGCAATTGAACGTAATCGAGGCCAAGAAGTGAACATATTAAGATAATCGGGATGTAGTCGTGATGAAGACATCACAATTGTGCTGTTCTCAGCTTAGGTGAGTAAACACATAATATTGTCTCTCTGATGTAAGATCGTACTAAGGAATTTTCATAAATATCTGCATATTTCCATGATTATCAGAAAACACAACGCTATTTGTTTACATCGATTGAAACAGCCAGAGTGTTTCAACAATTCCAAATAAATGTACTCTTAATTATACGTAAATTTTGTTGTGTGGTGAATATTTATGAGCGTAGTAATTCATGTAATTTTACAAAGCTTTTGGAGTGAAAATTATCATTTTCATCACTGCGTATTTAACTTTTTATCCAACGTCTACACTTATGTAATTTTTTAATGCGACAAGGTTTTGGAATCGCGTTGAGAGCCCACTCACCGCTCTGAACACACGTCTCATGTGCAATGTAACGCAGAGGATTGCTCTATAGTCCATTCATTCATTTGCAATAGCAGGGAGCCGACTCTCTTAACAAGCAAACCGAATTAAAACGATACGAATACGAAGGGCAACATCCTTTTTGGGCATTAAAAGACCAGCATTAACAAGAGCAATCAGACAACGATGAAGTCCGACTTCATGTTAACGATGTCAATCAGGAATATTTTAAGAAAATATTATTTTGAATAACAAGTCGGACGAGTGAGATGCATTCACGGCAATATGTAAATGGCATTTATTTTAAGTTCATGTATCTATTCTACATTTGCTCACTTGTTGAGCTTATTGATCTCTGTATGAGAACACTACGCAAACGAGAGAATTTATTGGGGGACGCCACATGCCCCACGGATCGCCACAACATCTCTATTATTATAACGAGACCAATGAGTGTCCTATCAATAAAGGATCTCGCAGTCAGAATGATACACGCTCGTATTTGCGGAAAGGATACTAATACATTCCGTTCCACTTGGGGTAGACTTCCTCTGAATGTCTTTGTGGTCGCTTGCGTTGTTGGCAAGTAGTAAAAATATGGAAGTAAATTAAGGAAATTTACTGGACTGAGTTACATGTATCCATGTTCTTGTCAGCTGAAAGGGTTTAGTGTCTCAAGTACAGCAGCAAGGCAAACATAATAGGAATGCTAAATTAATTGAAATTACTCGAACGCACATCCCAGTCTAACTTTTTCACAGCCTAACATTATCGCAGCCATTAGGAGAGTTCTAGACGAGTAAAATATTATTGGGGGAATGTTGTTCAAGTGATGGTCATTGCACTCTCGCCGCAATATTGGGCTAGTGACTTTATACACACATTCACAC
>SDVV010045549.1:0-10057 GCA_016164225.1 Gammarus roeselii
CTCCCAAAGGGTCTCAAGGGAGTCCCAAAAGGCCCCAGAAAGATCCAAGTGGACCACCCCAAATCCACCTGGTCTCCCAAGTCCCCCGGGTTCCCGAAACCCCGGGTCCTCGAGTCCCGCGGATCCCACGAGTACCTCCTCTCCCTGGGTCACCTCCTCTCAACCAACCTCGATACATATAATAATAATGATAAAATTCAAAATTTATCACCATGAAAAAAGGGCAGAGAAAAATAATAGAGCCCAAGCAAGAAGAAATAATAAAATACTAAAATAAAGTGTTAATGATCTATAAAATGAATAATCATCCATCCACCCCAAATCCAAGTTGGATTTACAATAATTAACAAAAATCCACTAGCATGCAGAGATTTGATCTCACTACGCAATCGCACGACAAAATCCCTGGAATAGTTTTAAAAGATTTCTACTTTTGGCGAAACAATTCTGTAACCTATACATAATCTGTTCTCGGGTATGGATGGACTCCACTTCTGGAATCGGTTCCTACGGAGGAGCCAACGATGACTCACGTTGAGGCTCTGATGGAAATGAGGCTCAAATAAATAAAATCAAAAATCTCGAATCAGCACAAGCCTCGGAGTAGCTGACGCTGACCAAACCTAAAGATATTGATATCAAAAAGCAGAAAATAAAAAACTCGTTTTTTAGATTTATTTTAATGCATATCAGGATCTCGCGTCGTTTGTTTCTATTTCTGGAACGCAGCCTCCTTGAGCGAATCAACTGGACTTTGACACTGATGGTTGGACACTGACTAAATATATGTCATCGAGAGGCAACATTTTCCATTAGTAGCAATATTGTCAACCACCCAAAAACGAAGGATCAATCGTATTCTGTACAACGTTTGATGACGATACTTTAGTGGGCTCAGCCGATATGGACCCTAAAATTACGTTGTTGGTCGTTTATATTTGTTTGTTATTCGTTATTGTTTGACTAGACAGGTATTCGTGCACAAATAAGAAAAATACATTAGTTGTATCTTATTTCGAAGATATAAACAACATGATGGGGAGGTTTCTAAAGCGCCCCGAGGTTTGGGTTAACTGAAAATTGATAACTTGTGTAAGAGCCACAGAGCTGAGGCTGAACTGGAATTCAACGAAAAAACAGCCAATTTTACCGAGCAGTTTAGACGGGGTTCGGTGATAAATATCTTCTGCAATGAGGACCTGGCTTTAAAGTCTGAATGCACGAGGTCCAGGGTTGATGGCATGCTGGCGGCGAAATTCTTTAACTTCAAAGTGTCTTTTCACAGCAGAATTTTCACAGATTTTTTCCTGCGTCTCAGCCTTGAGTAGATTGGCTGGCCAATCTGGCCTGGGGTGCACGGATATTCTGGCAATGAGTCGGACCAGTTCTGGATCTGCAGCAGTGTTCTGAAATTCCGATGCGTATCCAGTTTTAGCTTGTACCAGATGTCTGTAAAGGTCATTTCCGATGCTGACATTTTATGAAAGCTCTGCATCTCATCCATTTAGCAGTTCTACAGATTTGCAAGACAAAACTTTTTCAAGTGCGATTGGATTCAGAACAAATTTTTGTCAATAAATCATTTGTACAATTATTCCACGATTACCATCAATACATAGTAGCATATGGGCGACGAATTCACTTCATAGTTTATGACCCACTAACGTACAATACATGTGTCAAGCATTATTATTTTTCTGGTAGCCAAGTGTTGACAGATGAGTCAGATGAAGGGAATATGGTGACGTTTAACCGATTCTCAGCTTCCACTTCGTAAACTGTTAATTAACGATCAATTTTAAAACCCGTATTTTTCACTATTGTTGTTAAATTGTGATTTCCGGACGGTTCGTATTGTCGGCCCCACGGTTGCGGATGGTTCGAGTTGTCGGCCGCACGGTTGCGGACGGTTCGAGTTGTCGGCCCCACGGTTGCGGACGGTTCGAGTTGTCGGCCCCACAGGTTGCGGACGGTTCGCATTGTCGGCCCCACGGTTGCGGACGGTTCGCATTGTTGGATACCAAGTTTGTGGACGGTGCTTATTTTCGCTCAGGTAACTGTCGGATGATACGAATTGTGTCCATTGTTTATGACTACACTCTTTTCGTACATGCAGTATTAGTTTAAAGATATAACAAGAGCATTGCGCAAATCATGAACATTTTTGGATTAAACGTAGTCTAACCAACATTGTATAAATTACCACTATGCACCATACTGAATTTTTTTACAGTTATAACATTTGAAAATTGGTTGGGTGAAAAGTGTAACATCGTTTCTGAAGAAAATGTTAATGGAAGTACATTCTTCATATTTACAGATGTGTTTTAATTTATATCTGCTATTCTCTCACCCAGTAGGTTGTAAACAATCTACCACACAGCATAGTAGTAATAATAACGAGATACAAACAAATTGTCCAGCTATCGTAATCCATCTTTCTGGGACGGATTGTATAGTAGCCAGTTCTCTAATGGGTAACCTTACCAACAGGGTCCGTGAAAATGCCGCCAGGGATTCAAGTATCACAACCGTTATGTAATCTACTATAAATGATCGTCGGAAAATCTCATGCTGCAGTAAACGAGGCCTCTATCATAATCCCACGACTCTGACCAACAATAGGAGGCTGCTCTCTATTGTCGGACTCCTCTGCCAAACAATAGAAGCTGCTCTCTATTGTCGGACTCCTCTGCCAAATAATAGAAGCTGCTCTCTATTGTCGGACTCTTCTACCAAACAATAGAAGCTGCTCTCTATTGTCGGACTCCTCTGCCCAACAATAGAAGCTGCTCTCTATTGTCGGACTCCTCTGCCCAACAATAGAAGCTGCTCTCTATTGTCGGACTCCTTTGCCTAACAATAGAAGATGCTCTCTATTGTCGTACTCCTCTGCCCAACCACCTTTATTTGACGCGTCCCCGAACGGTGTCGGACGCTGCAATAAATAAAAGCATCAACCCTCAAGACACTCAAATACTTTTATCACCGTGATTTAATCGTATCTTCTCAGAAACTACTAATTCGGCCAATGAACTGAGGAATGCACTAATTGGTTTGGCTTATCTCAATTATGAAGCCTAGAATTCGAACCCTAATGATTTTAATACAATTTCACTCACAATGGATCAACAAATTCACCAAAAAACCATGTATCTTGATACCTAAGTGCAAAAGTATTGTATGGAACGATTTATCCTCTGGTCCGGTGATAATCAAAAGCTGAATTACGTCTCACAACCTCGGACGGCCAATCATCGTCGGATTACCTTATCCCACAACGTTCATTGTCATAAACATAGTCCCCTATTTCCATGGGCCTCTTCTCCTCCACCTTAGCCACGGGTCTGTTTGCAGACCCGCAAACAGAGTCGTGGCTTATGTTACGAAATGGAGCCACAAAGCCGCATTCTAGTTATCGACTAGACGCCGTGGTGCGAGGAGTCAAGAAGTGATCGCTCCTGATAAAATGCCTGGCCTGGCCTGTGATACCAGCAACCCCGTGGCACATGAGATCAGTGGCATAGCGATGGAAGGGAGGATGTTGGAGGCCCAACCGACAACTGTAGTGTAGCAGGCATGGCAGACCCCCGCCCACATGGGGGAGCTAACTGGAACAATATAGTCCGGATAAATCTAACGAGCCCGGGAAATGCTATCGTCATCGTGGATACTGTTCTGTGGTGGGTCGCCAGCAACTTGTACATGAACGATTTCACGACCATCACGGAGCCGTTGATCAACTCCTTCGACGTAGACGAGATCAAGGCAGCTCTAAAAACCCTACAAGAAATTGCGAAAGGGATTCTGACTGTAACTCTGATGATATTAAGGTAATCGTAGGCAACCCGAGAAAACCGGATAAGCTGCTCAACAAAATACATGCAGTAATGCACTAGTGTAGCTTCTCCAAACTACCAACCTTCCTACCTGGAGCTGATGTGAGTAGACTGATCAACCAGGAGGTCAGCAAAGCAGCCAGTGGGGAGGTCAGCATACCTAAGTGCAAAAGAATGGAGGTCAGTGAAGATATCAACAAGGAGGAGTGTTCCAGCTGCCTGTCGATGGAACAACGCATGGACAAACTAGATAGAATAGTTGAACAGGCAATAATGAAGAGACAAGACGAATCTGAGCTAGAAAAGCAGCACAGACTGGAGCAGCAATAAAAGATTGTACAAGAAGAAGTCTCGTCAATTGGAGAAGATAAGAAAGTTGTCAAGGAACCCGTGGCCCGCTTAAAAGCAGTAGCCTCGACTGCTTGCGGGAGCGCAGTAAAACCTTACTCACGAGATACGGAGGAACAGCCAGGGATGACTGTAAACACAACAAGCTCATCTGCATCGTCATTCAACACATCAACCATCGCTTCAACACCCAAATCTACGCAACCCGTCACTACTCATCCTCCCCTACCAAATTCTCTCAACCAACAACTCCGCACCCCCTATCCCCAAAGCCAATGCCTCAACCGGCTGATGGAGGTGGAGGCAGAATTCAGCAGAACGGAAGACACGACAAAAGCGTCCTGTACGAAACAAGAAGCGAGTAAACAAGGAAATAAGAATGCTCCGTCTTGCTCGCACAAACAACTGACAGTCAAATTATCTACTGCTAATTGCGAAGATAAGGGAAGTGACCTGGAAGGCAGCCAGTTTCAGAAGGTGGATAGAAGAAGAAAAAGGACAAAGCATATAATTGGAACTGGACGTAATACTATTGTTGGAGCCTTCCCAACACAAACAAGCTGCATTTATGTCTCTATCTACGGCGACATCACCGACCAGCAGATATTGAGCGAGGTACGTCGGCAAACTGAAGATGACGGATACACGGTAGAAAAGTTGAAGTATCTCGGAAAATGTATTGTTTTTAAAATTATTGCAGCTACCTGCAAATTATGCGACTGAAATCGCCGGAACGTCTGACCAGCAGGTGCTCGAGTACGAAACTGCAACGAGAACAAGAAGAATGGCGAGTCCTCGGATAAAAGCTAGTCAACGTGTACTTCCTACCTTGCTATCTCAAATGCATACTCACTTCGATGATCTTCGCTTGGTCACTTTTAACTGTAATGGATTTAATAGTGCAGAAAGTGTTGTGAAAAAATAATGTGCAAATAATGATATATGTGCGTTATAAGAGACATGGCTGTTCAAACATGATCTCCCTATTAGTCTATCTAGAGACGGCCGCTTACATTTTTTTTCATCTCGTCAATAAATTCAGAGAAAGGTATACTCAGAGGACGTCCGTATGGTGGGTTGATCTTCTTAGGGTCGGATAGGGTTAGTCCGTATGTAAAAATAGAAGAGTACAATATTGATAGGATGCTCAGGTTATCTTTGCAACAAGACGGAATGTCAATTTTATTCGTTAATGTGTATTTGCCTTATGCCGCTCATCATAATGAAAAGCTGGTCTAAGTATATAATGGGAAGTTAGAGGCTGTATTAATGGGATCAAATTATGATCATGTTTGTGTTATGGGGGACTTCAACTGCCACCCAGGCAGCAGAACATTTAGCGAATGGCAGATACCTCTGACGGACAGTGAAATAGACTTTGTAGATGTTGCACTGCTGCCACTGGACACGCATACTCATGTTAATCACAACGAGAGATCAGTTGAATGGCTCAATCACTTTGCTCTTACCCCAGCAATTGCCAACAATGTCACGCGCGGTTTATGTTAAGGAATATACGCCTTTGTTAGATCACTTGCCGCTTCATGCAGAGCTCTCACTACGTGCGCTCCCTATAATGGCAGAAGCGGATGCAACCACTCAATCAGTAAACTAGCAGTTCATCGACATTGCAATAAATAAATGTTTTGCTCAATTCTTATCAATAAGCTAACTGTTCTGCCTCCAGAGTTGATTTAAATACATTCAAATGCTGGTATGGATAAATTAGATGAGCTGTATCGGTGTAATGAAGTTCTGGTGTCTGCGAGAGAAGCGTTCGGGCTAAAAACGCCGCACGGAATGCACCGAGTTCCGGGTTGGACCAGACAGTTCTTTGTCCTGCACGACGCCAGCGTAGTGGCCTATTTGCAATAGCGAAATGCTGGCAAGCTGCGAAATGACCCCATGCATAGAGAAAAAAGAAGAACGAATAACGCCTTTAAATACGCACTTTGCTTCTGTAAGAAACATGAGGACAAATTACGTGCAACTAGTTTGTGTGAGAAAATGATTAATGGGCGGATGATCGATTTCTGGAAAGAGATGAAAAATCTGAAATCGAAAGACAGCTCTGTTTCACAATGTGTGAATGGTATAACAGGGGAGGGAAATATTGCCGAGATGTAGCGCAACCACTTCGATGGTAAAATGAACTGTGTCAACAATGATGCTGACTCGAATATTGTTAATGAGGCGCTTAACCAGGGAAACAATAATAATAATAATAATAATAATGAAGTCAATATGTCGGAGTTTAGATCAGCTTTTAGGAGATTAAACAAATGAAAAAGCTGTAGGGAAGGATGGTATACCAGCAGAAGTATTCAAGTATGGTCCTGTTCAGTTCCTGCATGTCATGACTATTTCCTTCACTGGCTGCCTTAAGTCTAACTACCTACCAAAGCTATTTATGGATGTAGTTGTAAAACCTATTATTAAAAACAAAAACAAAATGTGCGACTGATGTAGGCAATTACATACCAATATCAATTGCTACTGCCACATCGAAGCTACTAGAAATTGTGATTCAGAACAGCAACATCAAACCAATCTGGCTTTACGCCTCAACATGAAACGGAAATAGCTATTTTTATCTTGAAACAAACTATTAATTTCTTTGCCAGTAGAGGCACGCCAGTGTATATGTGTTTTCTAGATGTCAAAAAAACATTAGACCGCGTTAATCACTGGGCCCTGTTCAAGATACTAATGGAGAGGGGGGCGCCAGTGCACATCATAAAACTACTAAAATACTGGTACGAACAACAACAATGTGCAGTACGGTTGGAAAACTCAACATCAAATCCGTTCCGAACAACCAATGGAATAAGGCAGGGAGGCCTTCTTTCTCCTCTTTTGGTCAATGTGTATGTATGTAGATAGCCTACACGAGCGTCTAGCTCTTAGCCGTGTTGGGTGTCATATTGGCGACTGCTGTATTAACGCGATTAGGTATGCCGACGATATGGTCCTACTGGCTCCTCATGTGGATACTCTTCAAATTATGCTAGATATATGCGAGGCGGAGGCCACAACACAAGACATTGTTTACAATGCTAGCAAATCTGTTTGTATGCTAGTAAAACCGAGCACCATGCAAAGGTTCCAGTTTCGAACGAATAATGTGTTAAATGGTGCTCAGTGGGATTATGTGGAAAGTTTCCCCTACCTAAGTCAGTTAATAACAAACGACCGGTGTGACAATGATGATATCTCTCAGCAACTCCGGAAATTAAACGCGATTGACAATCAGCTTATAAGGAATTTTAACTTCTGTACGACAGATGTAAAAATGCAACTCTTTAAAACCTACTGCTACCCTATCAACTGTAACTCACTATGGTGTAAATTTACGAGAGCCACTATCAGTAAACTGAAAGTAGCATACAATGATATTTTCCGGATATTGATTGGTGTACCTAGAAGAACAAGTGCTAGCTTTGTATTTGCAGCATATGATGTTGACTGTCTTAAGGTACAAGCTAGAAAAAGTGCCAATAGCCTCCAGGAGCGTATTATAAAATTTAATAATCCCTTCCTGGAGGCCTTATGTAATGGTGAGGGATACGAGTTATCTCCAATAATAGAGAGGTGGGACAGAATCCTGCTGGTGCAGGAAGATCCCGATATTAACATAAATAATGTTTGATATCTGTCTGCCTTTCCATTTTATGGGCCCATTGTACGTACGTGAATAGCAGGCTGGGATACGTCCCTGATAAGTGGCTGACAGGTGGCTATGTGATTCTCTTCTCAAAAAGTGAGCTTTAGTATCTACAGTCATGTTGGAGAGGGACATACTAATGTATCCAGTCGCGCTTGTCGCCAACTCAACTTAGGAATCTATGTAGCGTATATCAGCCCTACTCTGTCTTGTCTTCTTGTATGTTCTTTTGGTGCGTAATTTGAATGTATTGGTAGGAACGCTGTCAAACTTGTTTCTGTGTAATCATTATTGTACTATCGAGTGCTTCAATAAAGTCTATTATTATTACTATTATTATTATTATTATTATTGGCCGAGGGCTAAACAAGACAGCCTTATTTCCTCCTTGCTGACCCACGGCTCTCAATGCATCTGCATATTGACTCGGAGCAGTGGCTGGAGCGACCACTGCGTGTAGGACAAGATGGCTGGTGGCATCTCACCATGTGACGTATTTTGCTAAGCAATGCGTGGTGAATGATAAAGGCTTATTAGAGAGAACCTCATACTTGTTCGATTAATCTGAGTATATATTCTTCTGTATGTAAATGAAACCAATGGTATTCCTTTAACTGCTAATGGAGAAGCAATGCAAATCTGCGATCTTTCTTAATCAAACCTTTGATGGCAGTTTAATAAAAGGAGTCCTTTCATTAGTGTTCATTGAAATTCGCCTTGTAAAATGGACATTAATTATTAAGTTAAAATTACACAACTACAATTCAACAATAGTTGTACACTTGACAGTTTTAAACCAAATAATTTCAAGTTATTCATGGCCCCAAATATTAGATAATAACACTTGCCTTACAATCTAACAAATAGCGGTTAGAAAAAAAATAAAAATAAAAATTTGAAAATAATCGATCATTCCTCAGTTTCCGTCTGCTGATTATTTCAACAGTGTAATGGTACGAGATGATCCTCCATGCTGCTCCCAGGAACACTGTTCGTTGAGAGAGTAATCGCAAACAGTAATCTCAAATAGTTCTCCACAACAGAAATCCAAACAATGTAATGGAACGAAATGGACCTCCATCTGCTCTCAGGAACACTGTTCGCTTACAGAGTAATCCCAAACAGTAATCCCAAACAGTGTAATGGAGCGAGATAATCTTCCATGCCGCTGCTAAGAACTCTATTCGTTTAAAAAGTACTCGCAAAGTTCGGTCACGTAGCGCGCGTAGATAACATTTGGTGAAAATAAATATCGAACATGGGAAACAAATTAAAATTATCCCCCTAATAGTTACCTCCCATCCCGCATGCCCAGATATTCAGATGGACATTTCTTAGGGCGCGCAAACGTAGCCCGGAAAATTGTCGCAAGTCCAAGGGTTGGCACCGCTCCAGTTTTTTGCTGAAAAGAAGGGAAATAATTGACCCTCATTTTTCTAGAAGAATGTCAAACTAAATTCGTCGCCTTGCCTTGGCCAGCCGCGCTGCCCTTTTCTTGGGTGGTGGTATTCGCCTCGTCCGCCCGTGCTGTCCGGTCCGGGTATGGAGTAATTTAATATAAGGGATTACTCGGGATCGTCGGGGGAAGAGATTGAACTCGGGATGCCAAGGCGAAGTAATTGAATGGGGGGGGACCTAGCGTGGCAAATAAAGAGTTGTTCCAGCAGTTGATCAAGGGATAGATGGACAAGATGGACCAAGCGTGACAAATAAAGAGTTGTTCCAGCAGTTGATCAAGGGATAGATGGACAAGATGGACCAAGCGTGACAAATAAAGAGTTGTTCCAAAGGATAGACAGGTAAGATCAAGGGATAGACGGGCAAGATGGTTCAAACGCTGATAACTGAAATAATGAAAGCTGAATTCGGACGATGAATGGGAGTCTGATAGAACATATGTATTAGATTCGTCCCCCGTCCCCAGCTTGTATCGGGACACAGCAGCTCGCAAGCATTTGGCAGCGCGGCGCAGTGCGCATGCGTAGTTATGCTACAGCGATCTTTGTTCAGTTTGCACTTGGACAATTGCAAATAAGATACAACACAAAATATTTATGACTGGTAAAACTTTCTTAGAACATGTGAGCAAATTATTAATATGTGGCACAAGCCCAATCAAAAATTAAATATTGTCAATAAATTGTACCATATAGGTTAAATGTGGATAGGAAATGCATCTAAGTAGACTTATATGTATGTATATGTA
>SDVV010045550.1:0-10057 GCA_016164225.1 Gammarus roeselii
ATATAGACGGGCATATGGCCAGGACTGGATTCATGTGCCTCCTATAGCTCTGCCGTCGCTGCGTCTTCTCTCGTCGTACACTATTACCTACACTACAAGTATTAAGTTTGTGCATCCAGATCCCACGCTGCTGGACAAGCGTATCAAATATGCCCAGGCGAATAAAGTCGAGTGAGAATCTATCATTCCTGCCCAGCATGTTATCTTTTTTCAGTAAATTCTCAAAAATTAAGTTGAAAAGGACAAGAAATTAACATGGGCCCGTTCGCGCTCCTCTGAATTTTAACTTTAAATTAAGTGAAAACTTTTGCCATATGGGACTAAAAACACGAACATTTTTGTAAACAAAATCTTTGTAAGATAATTTGTAAAGATGTGACGAGATATGTATGTTTTTTGTGTGCTGCCAGATGAAGTTCGCCGCTCGAGGCTAGGAAATTGTTGATGATTTTTTCCTTTCTCATAAGGAGGAGTTTATGAGATGAAGCTACGTTCTGACTCTCTTTAGATAGGCTCGTACCTATCTTTATGATTGCATGATTATGAATCAATTATAACTCCAAAATAAAAGGAATCAGATTTTAAGTTGAGCCTCCCATAAACATCCCTTTGATTCTAGCTGGGGCACTCAGATAAAGGCAGCACCATTTTTTATACGTGAGAAAACTGCCTTTGCGAGCTCGACAGTTTCACACCAGAGAAACAAGAGTTTACACAGTAAAGCAACAACGTCAAAATGATCAAATCTAATAGTTATACGTGAAGCCACATTCACTCAATTATAAGTAACAACTCTGATGAAATTACAATTATTAACAACCCCTAGATGCTACATATATATTTTTTCGATAATTCGTGAAAAAGTCAGCAAGAACCTGCGATCCAAAGAACGATCTCCACTAACAATGTCCGAGTGATACAAGGTACACGAAAAATGATCCTGGGGCGCTATGCCACACGGCCTTAAATGTTAAGGAACCGACTAACCTCGCTCGGAAGTCTTTAGATAAGACTTTTATATTGAGAGGTTGCAAACAGACAGTCAAATGAGGTGTAACAGCATGACGGTGGGCTTGGTTCATCCTGTTGGACTTTGCATTCAAGTGCGCTCTTGTTGGTTAGATAGATATTTGGTTAGATATTTTAATACGATTATAGCTCATCATCATCTGATGAATCGTTTCAGTGTGATTTCAAAAGTGGAGGGAGTTGGAGTTGTTGAATGACGAGGATGACATAGAGGTTGACATTGTTGGTGAAGGAAGGTGGTGCATAAATGACGGTTATTGGAGAGAGACTTGTTGCGGACACAACTAGGGAATAGGTGCAGGATGCGGTAGAGGTGATGAAAGCAGGGAAAGCTCCAGTTTGATCGGTGTTGCCACTGAGTGCTGATCAAATGGATAACAGCCTGTACGGATGACGCAATTGGAGAGGAACTGTCCCTTTAGGAGCCGCAAGGTGTGCCGATCAGATATTTGCATTAAGACAGGTCAGGTCAGTGAGAAGTACCTTGCGAAAGGAAAAGATGTGTTCCGGGCCTTCGTGGTTTTGGAAAAGGCCTACGGCAGGGTTGGCAGGGAAGCGCTATAGAGGGTGTTGCATTTGTATGGAGTGGACGAAAATCGGCTGAAGCAGTTCAAAGTTACTATGTTGACAGACGAGCATGTGTCAGAGTGGGGAGCGAGGTGCGTGATTGGTGTACAGTGGAAGTGGGTCTGAGACAAGGCTGCGTTATGTCTCCCTGGCTGTTCTATCTCTACATGGATGGAGTGGTCAGGGAGGCAAACGCGAGTGCATTGGGTCGTGACTTGGAGCTGTTGGAAACGGATGGACAGAATTGGCAGTTGAGCCTGTTATTGTTTGCGGATGATACGGCACTGATGGCAGATTCAGAAGAGTAGCTGTGTAAACTAGAACCGGAGTTTGGTAAGGAGGGGACGGGGGGTGAGAGGAGGAAACTTCGAGTGAACGAGGGTAAAATTAGGGTAATGAGATGTTTGAGGAATGCCGATGAGAGCGGAAGTAGTGTCCTCCCCATGACGCGGCGGGAGTAATCCAGTTACATTGTCGGGCCCGGCTGCCAACACTGACCTCGAACCACACTTGTGGCCCGGAATGTGTGTTGCGGGGTCTCCCGGCCGGACCCTTTAGCGCAGGACTGCTGAGTTGTGTGAGTATGAGTGAGTGAAGGGGGTGTTGGGTGCGCTTTGCTATCAGCCGACCCTCTTTCTAATAGATTCGGCTTGGTGTTTGTGCCTTTGTCTGTGTCTATTTATTTTAGGACGCAATAACCATAACACCAAGACCAAGTGTCGTTGTGATGAGTGGTAAACTTGGCATTTTCTTCAAATGTTGTAAATTGATGCATATAGGTAGCTTACACTCATTGAAAATGACCATAGGCGAAATTTGTAGTTATACAAATTCAGCATTTAATTTGGTAGATCGTTACCCACCAGGTGGTAGTTACTCACCAAGAATTTGTAACGCTCCAGGAGGTGCTGACGCTCTAGGATGAAGTAACGCACGAAGGTATCATAACGTAGTATAAGTTCGTTAAGCACCCGGAGGTGGTAACGCAACGGGGGGTCGGAACACCAAAGGAGATCGTAACAAAACAAGTGATCGTAATGCATCTGGAGGTCATACCGCACTTGGAGGGCGTTACGCACCAGAACTTCGTTATTACCTGATGGTCGTAATCCCCCAGGATGACGTGGCGTAACAGGACATAGTAACCTAACAGGTCGTCTTAGCTCACCGGTAGGTTATACTTATTTCCTAAGCTCTAATCAGAGGGCTTGTTACATTCTCATAAGGAGGCATGAATTGCAGCCTGGTACTCTTTCAGCTTCAATTGCTATAAAATCATTGTTTATTCCAACTTTATTTTTCTAAATGCATCAGCACAATTTTGAAGAGACATTCGCAGTCGCGGTTTTGATTTAATTACTTAGATTCACATGATTTTTTTTATTCCCGTATACAACACAATAAGATCCAAAGCACTCTCTCCAATGAATTGTCACGACATCACTGCCTGATTTCCTTTGCCTCGTTTCATCAACTCGTTAGATGAACAGCACTACAATTCCTCTAAAATACGTCGGCCTGTTATCCTCAGCAGGAAGTAGCAGGAGCCAGGGACACACCCTGTATATTCAAATTTTCAGAAAGTTCCAGCTCAAAGGGGAAGAGGGACATTGCACCGTGCCGCTCCCCCCACCAAAGTTCGCCACTGACTGGAGCCACAAATGCCACCATTGCTGGAAAGAAAACTTGTTGCGGCAAGTTTGGTGTTAACAGATTGCTAACCCTTGGGCAACACGATAATAATCGATAGGACATTGAAAATTAATATTACGAGCTATTGTAAATGTATTTGACACGATAAATGAATTGTTACCCCTCCCCCATGCAATTGATGCCGTGAGTGGATCCTGTTCGAACAATTAAGGGTTTTGTTTTGTGAGTGTTACGGTAACGGCTGTGATAATTTGCATATTTTATTATTCCCGGAAGCTCTAGCGTACAACAAAATACAATAAAATCGTCCAAGTCATTTCAGTATCTACGCAACTTGTATTCACACATGCTAGAGTGCAAACCTGTCAGAATTTATAAACTTCTCGTCGTTTTGGGGGACTCAACTCACTAAGGCTCACGCTGGAGCTTAGGTAGACAGGAACGAATTACCCTAATCTAATCTAATAAGTATTTCAAGAACTCAGACATCACAGTCAGTAGAGTTTTTTTTTATCACAATTACTGCAGATTGTGTTCCTATTGTGTTCCGTGTTTGAAGCCGTGCAAAATAACAATGACAAAAATCTACATTTCAGTATAAAAACTAACCACTTTTTCGCTGCCAACTTTTACTCATTTAATGTTTTCTATTGGATATACTCAGCTTGAATGACTCGTAGGGACTTTCTGGCCGATAGCAGCAGAAATTTTAGTCCAGCTGTTCCCAACTTAATGACATTGCTTATGCGTTATTTTTGGTTTCAGCTGGGAATGTTGGACGTGACCACGAACATTGAACGTGTTCAAACCAGGTCGTGCTTGCCCCAGGGAGATGCAGGGAGTCGGCGACGAGGCATGCAGGGGTGTGGCTCACGGGATATCTTCTGGCAACAGATCCTGTCAATGCCGGTACTGAGAAATGATAGTTCTCGCCTGTAGACTTCTCACTGGTGAGGGAAAGACCCGCTTGGCTCAATTTAAGCTCACACGTTGCAGCTATGACTTGCATAAAATGTAACATTGTAGTGTAAATATTTCCCCTCTATATAAGATGCCTGATATAATATATTTACACTTCAAGAGTGCGCAATGCCACCGTATCATTGAGGATCTAAGATGGTTCTATTTATCAAAGATTGTTCGACGGTACAACACCCACATATGATGGAGTAATCTCGTTCAAATCGACTCATGGAGCCTGCGCCATGAGGGAGACATGTAGTTCGTCCACCGACGTCCTCTAGCTTTGTCCCCCAACACTATATGAACACAAATGGGGGCCTCATATTTCAGTGTTGTGCGGTCAAGAAGTCATGGTTCTGTCTCATCAAAGGCTGAAAGATCCTGCTTAAGTAATTTAACGGAGCAAAGTGATTTAAACTGCTATATTTACTGCCAAAAAGTTTGTGTTCTACAGCTTACTTAAGCTTCCTTAAATTGCGATCATTGATTTTCAATTGTTTGTCTTCAGTATCTGAAAATTTGAAATGATACCAAGTGATCATTTTTTAAACTAACTAAATGTAATATTTAAATGATAAATCTTTTTCATATGAGAGTTTTCTCAGAACGACTCACTAAATGACCAATGATCTTCTAATCGATCATCATTCTGTCATCGCTGTTTTTGATAGATTGAACTCAAACGTCTAAATGGTAATTGACCTTTCACTTGGCATTCTCTGTGAGCACTATTTCTACAATCAAAACATGGTCAGCATTTAACCTGTGTCTCTTTTCTGCTGCTCGAGATCTTGCTCCGCATTTACATCAACCTCCTGGTATCCGGACGCTGTGCGGGGCTCTGACCGTCATTTTGATCTCCCATCATTGAGGGGAGTCCAGCGTTTGCGCTAAAATTATTTCCGCACACGCGCACTATCGCCACTTCACTTCAGCTCACTGTCATGGCCGCACACTGTCATAACCACTAAAAATCTTTCAGCACACGTGATTTCGCGCTAAACGATGTATCAACCCACACGTTTTTGCGCCACTTCAATACAGCTCATTGTCAGAATCAGCCACGAGTCGTACCATTATACTGGTTATCACTATGATGAAACTTCAATAAACTGTCATAACCGCTGAAAAAACAGCATTAAGTACCCTAGAAAAATGCGTAAGTTTGCCCCGCGGGTAAGAAATACGTACCTTCGCCCCGCGGGTTAGAAACACGTACCCCTAAGTTAGGTTAGGCTAGGCTAGGAAGAAAAGTTTCATTAAAGTGATAACCAGTAAAATGATACGACTCGTGTCTGATTCTGACGTGGGCTGAAACAGAGTTTAGGTCGGAAGACAGTGTCAGACATGGCAGTGGCTGGTGTGACTGAGGAACGCTATGAATGTTCGCTGATAAAAAAGGGTATCGTAGGTAGGTAGTCGGAAAAACTTGTGGCTGATAAGGCAGTTGGCGGGATCGAAAACAAAAATGTTAGCTATACTCTCCATTACCAACTCGCAAGGGTAGGTCATGCAATAAGAGGACGATATCAAAACAGCAACAGTTGAGCGCTCCTTTCGTTCCGTTTATAACTCAGGCTGGTCTATTGTACGGATGGTGAGGGTCTTGCATGTACTTCGAATTGGGACTGCTGTAAAAATATACTTCTTCTAGTTCAAAATTTGGGTTTTGAATATAATAGAGAAGCTTGATATCCAAGCAATTGCAAAATTATTTGTAACCGAGTAGTCATCTTAAAATATTTGAGTTGGATGGATGATTATTCTTGTTTCGTGGGCTCTATTATTAAACTGAGCCCTTTTTTCATAGTGATCAATTTTGCATTGGTTATAATTACGTTTCGTTAGACGCCCACAGGGGCCCTAGGAGGACTATGCGGTGTGTTAGTTAATCTAGTCAAACCTACGGTGGTAAAATTTGCATTCTCCCGGGTGCCTAGGCCTTTTCATGGCTAAGTGGTGAAATAATGTTGATATTGATCTTATAGTGTGGAAGTATTTAATGACACTGTGCGTGGAGGGGACGAGGCGAGTCGAGGCAGGTTGAGGCGGGTGGAGACGAGTCGACAGGGGATGCGATGAGTCGCGATGATCCGAGGCTGGTTGAGACTAGGTGATCAGGAGAATGTGAAGTACTCGTGGGACCCACGGGACTCAAGGGACCTCTAGGTTTCGGGAGCCTGGGGGACTTGGAAGACCAGGAGAATTCAGAGGAACCCACTTGGACCCTTCTGAGACCCTTTGGGACACCCTAGTGACCCTATGGCATCCCTTGAGCAGCTTTGGGATCCTCATGAGGCCCCTCTGAAACCCTGGATCCCTGCTTCTTAGCCCACGCTTTTAAACCCATACACAGCAAAAATGTGTACTTGCGAAATGCTTGAGTAGACCACTTAGCTATTACAGTCCACGAATTACTGGCACAGAGGGGAGGGTCACGTCGAGGCTGGTCGGGGTGCGTCTAGATTAGTCAAAACATGTTGAGACGAGTTGAGTTGGGGGCGACGAGTCGAGACTGGCCGAAATGATCACGACAAGCCGAGATGAGGTGAGACGAAGGGACTCGAGGGACCCGGAGGGCTTGAGGGACCTGGGGACTTGGGTTATCCTCCGGGACCTATCGGGCTCTTGTAGGACCCCAAAGACCAATACCTAACCACCCCTCTCACACCCTATCCCATTAAACAGTAGGTGTGATGTCAATAATCTGAGCAGTTTTTCAACCCACGGCGAACCTGCCCTTTCTTCCCTCTTCACGATCCACAAGTTTGACATCTGAAATAATGCAAGTGTAATTGTGAGAGAGTTCCTATTTGTGATTTTGTGAGTAAATGTTTGTTTCAATCTGTGCTTGTTGGTGCGTGCACGGGCCACTGTGGTTGACCATGACCGTGTAGCTGTAGACCTTGTACCAATTTCGTTGATACTGTATGTGCGCACTAGCGTGCGTACATATTACTCCCGAAGTTCTGAGTAATTGGAGGCGGAAATTCGTTTTGTCTGAGTTTTCCCCTTGTCAACCTTGTGTTGCGTTGCTGTCGGAGCTGAGTTTATCCGTGTAGCCGTGAACCTCGTACCAGCTTCGACAATGCTACCTGTAGTCACTAGCGTGCGTAAACATTGCTATTGAAGTTCTAAATGATTGGAAGTGAAAATATGTTTCGTCTAAGCGATTTTTCTTGTGCGCACCAGCGTGCATCTGACACCGCTGAAATTTCTAGTCATTGTAACTTTGACGACGTTGTTTTTTTCGCACACAGAGGTGTGCAAGTCTACTGGGATCCATGATCATCGAGCTCTACGAGGATGCCTGGTATGACTTGCGTTGAGGCTCAGGTGGAAATGAGGCTTAAATCGATTCAAATTCAATCGTCTGCATATAATCATCATAACCAGTTTATATTCTGTGTACGTGGAATGTAACCGTAAGGAAGTCATTTTACCCGTTCTAGACGACATGACTGAACAAACAGCTGCACTCTAACGTTCAGGGGCTGAAATTTGTTCTGCGGCTGCAACGGATTCGCTATGAATATCGTTCACCCCTCGTGCCACATCTCTTCCATTTACGGCAATCAGAACACGCAACCGGCTGCAACGCTGCAAGTTAGTTCAAATACGTCCAGGTACAGGCTGCGGCTCCCTCCAGTTGCACCATTGCCTTCTAACAAGTGAGGGCAGCAGCAGTGACTGCAGCTGTGAGTAGACAGTATTCAGCAGCATTAACTTATACGTCGAAGGTAGAACAGCTACTGTTGCTTGTGCAAGGCCAAACAGTAGCTGCTAGACAGGTTATCCACAATAGAAAAACAAACAATTGCACGCTTTACATGAATCTAGCACTGGTGGCACATAATGCTACAGCTTTCAAGCAACTTATGGCAGCACTACAATATTCATCTGCTTATTGAACGTATATAATTTGAAAACTATATCTAGCTGCGCAGGACTGACAAGAACTGTAATGTGCGAATTCAATGTTCAACCGTGGTTGCGTAAACGTAGTGAAATCTACTTGTTGATGTGAATTTTATTCAATTGGTCATTTCAAGTTTAGGTGCCACATATACGTCGTACCGTAAATAAACCACACGACAAAATAGTAGTTGTACTTTTGTTGTAGTTTCCTGGAGTGTTCTGGGTCTGCAGTTGAAATGGTAACTTGATAATGTGAAGCCTCTGAACAAATCTATCAGCAGCCTGCACTTACAGCAACTTTAGTTGCAGGGCAGCGACCGTGATAAACGTCAAACACGTCAACAAGCGAAGAACCCAATGAGGCATAGCCCACTCTATGCGCTACCTACTGACATCGAGATGTCTCCAACCACGATTTCAAGTTGAAGGTGGCAGTCATATAGCATGTAGAAAAATAACTGACGGAGGTAATTCTACATTTATGTTGTATTCGTGTATTAACGTAACTTCTGAAAGGGTGAAATATACTTACTCTACTCTTTAACACATGGCACATGAGATTTGTGATACATTTGCCTCAAGGATATGAATGTTATTAACTGAAAATAAATTTATCATATACGTAACATGGTCAAGAACTTAGCTGCGGTGAAAGCAACAACGGCAACGACAATAGCAACAGCAATAGCAGTGATAGCAGGCAAAAGCTATAGCGACGGTGACCGCAGCGGCGGTGACAGGAGAAGCAGCAGCGGCAGCAGCAGCGATGGCAGAAGTGTTGTCATCAGCAGCAGCAACAGTAGCAGCGGTGGCAATAGCAGGGGTCGCGAGGACGCTGCTGACCGACGTCAGCAGCAATAGTAACAGCCCCGCAGCAAATGCAGCAATAGTCAGATCAGTGCAGCTATGGCATTTGCTTCAACGCCGACAACATCGGCCGCAGGTGCAGCAGCTGCCACAGCGGCAGCAATGTCAGATTTGTAGCAGAGAGAGCAGCGGCCGCAACGACACTGGTTGCGGCCGCATTGGTAACCGCGGCAGCAATAGAAGCAGTGACAGCAACAGCAACAGCGGCATCAGTGGCAGCAGCGGAATCAGTATCAACAGCAACAGCAGCGACATTAGCAGAGGCCTGAGCGGCAGTGGCAGGAGCAGTAGCTGGCACAGCATTGGTACGGCCAATGAGGGAGCAGCGGCAGCAGCTGCAGCAACACCCACAACGTCTGCTGCTGCAGCGGCAGCAATGACAGCAGCAACAGCGGTGGCAGCAGCAATAACAGCGATGTTAGCGACGGCAGCATTGGTAACCGCGGCAGAAATAGAAGCAGTGACAGCAACAGCAACAGCGACAGCAGTGGCACCAGCGGAATCTGAATCAACGGCAACAGCAGCGACATCAGCAGCGGCAGGATAACTTTAGTAGCGACCTGAGCGGCAGTGGCGGAAGCAGTAGCTGCCACAGCATTGGTACGGCCAATGAGGGAGCAGCGACAGCAGCTGCAGCAACACCGGAAACGTCAGCAGCTGCAGCGGCAGCAATGACAACAGCAACAGCAGTGGCAGCAGCGGCAGGCAGCAGTAACAGAAGTCGTAGCAGCGGCAGCAGTAGCAGCAGCAGCAAAGGCAGAAGCGGCAGCAGTGGCAGAAGCATCAGCAGCAGCGGCAGCAAAAGCAGCAGCGTTAGCAGCGGCAACAGCGACAGCAGCGGCAGAAGTGGCCCTAGTGGCAGCAGTGGCAGCAGCGGCCGCAGAAGCAGCAGCGGCAGCAGCAGCAAAAGGCAGCAGCGGCAGCAGCGGCAGAAGCGGCAGCAGCGGCAGCAGTGGCAGCAGCGGCAGCAGCGGCAGCAGCGGCAGCAGCGGCAGCAGCGGAAGCAGTGGCAGCAGCGGCAGCAGCGGCAGAAGCGACAGCAGCGGCAACAGCAGCAGCA